>VZTX01022105.1:515166-550294 GCA_013400915.1 Pardalotus punctatus | reverse complement strand
GCACCTCCTCCCCCACCTTCTCCACTGACCTTGGTGTCTCCATCTTGTTTTCCCTCACATATTTTTACCTCCTCCTCGTCCTCTGGCTACAAAGAAGTGCGTGCCCCCATTTTTTTGATTTTTTCTTAAATATGTTTTCACAGAGGCATAACTAACATCTCTACTTGGCCCAGGTTTGGCCAGCAGCATGTCCATCATCTTCAGAGCCATCAGAGAGTGGCTCTGCTGGACAGGGTGAAAAACGTCCAGAACCTTCGCACAGGACACACAGGAGCCATCTTTGTGCCCCTTCCTACCCACTAGCAAAAACTGGGCCAAGTAAAACCACCACAGCAAGTAAAGCCGAATTTATTGTACAAGGCACATTATATACTGTTACAAACCAGTACCTCAGCGGTTACAAAACTCGAGGCTCTTAGGGTTATATGTTTTGCATTTCTAAAGGTTACAGATTACAATCTCCTCGCCTAATCTCCTGCTAAAAGCTATGCATAAGGTAAAGACAGCCTTATCTTGTCCTTTTGTCTTGGCTCCAGCCTAGATGCCTTTGTTTGTTTTTTCCAAGGTTTTACAATAACTAAAGCTAGAAGCTATCTGCTTCTGTGTTGACACTTTGAACCCCCACAGGCCACTAGAAACAGATTAATATAGTTTGATTTCTGAGAGTTTGTACGGCCAACTTAGTTATCAGTCATGATATTCCGTGGGCTGCTTGTTTTCCTTTCCTCAGGAGTCCTCACACAAGTGTTTTAGTCATAATCAAGGGATATGTATATATGCTGTAGCTGTGAGCAGTTGTCCTCGGAAAAGTTCAGAAACCCAGGAGGTGCCAAGAATTTATCTTGACATATGTACAGCTCCGTGGAATAGAAGTAAATAGGTCAAGGTACCAGGTTGCTGGATGAGGTGAGCACCCTCAGTCACCAGCGGTCCCTCGTGTGAGATCCGCAGCGCACACTCCTGCCCATTTCACTTGCTGCACACACTGTCATTGCTCCTGATATATCCACATAGATCCAAAACCTACTCTTTCATTTCCAGACTTTTCTCATGCTAGAATGAAATGCAGCTGTGCTAAATTCTGTTCTGGAAATTAAACAATCTGCTCTCTATGTGTTTCTATTCAAGAGCAGAGGATGGGAGAGACTGTCAGATGTTTGACAAAGACAAGATTTTTTTCAGTCTGGTTTCCTTGTTTCCTAATATAATTTGAGAAGCCACAGTCTAATATCTGATTCTAAAGCCATGGTAACTACATCTCCAAAATGAAACAATGTTTAGATTTTTATAATTCAGATATATCTTAGGAGATCATTTTCTCTTACATGTGTAGACTGGCCAGTATGATTCTGTATGTGAATATTTAATGGGAGATCTGTGTTTCCCTTTCTATACCTTTTTTAGCTTGTCAAGTGCTAACATATTAATTCTACACTTCTGTCTACTTTAAAATGCATTTGACACTTGCAGAGGAGGTGATGGTAACTCACAGTAGTGGTCTTCGGTCATCATCTGTGAAAACAGGTTTGTAAACCTTAAGTCTCTGTGTGTTCTGGCAAATTAAACCCCATCAGGGCATGCCTCCAGCTACTGGAACTCTCTCATTTAAATTGCTAAATTATTCAAGCAGTTCAACCATTAAATGGTTAAATTATTTAAAAGGTTTTGGTATGAGTCAGTTAGCACTCTCCAAATACATATCAAGCACTGTTTTGGAATTAACTCAGTCTGGAGAATCTTTTCAAAAGTAGTTCACCTGATCATTCTGTGTTGGAGGCTAACAAAAAGTTTAGTGATAGAGGTTAAGCTGGTGTGTCTCTTGTAAACCCATAAAAATCCCTCATTTCCAAAATTATCTGTTATAACAACTAAATTATCAATTTTCTTTTTTAATATTTGAAATAGTATATTTATATGTATATTTATTATTTTTCTCAGAATTCAACTATTAAACCCACTTACAGAACCTGTTATAACAATGCAACATATTTATTTAAAAATACAAGAAGTTGTGGCAATAGCTAGTAACTAAAATTCTACTTGTATTAAGTTTCTTACTTAGTAAGATAAATATGTAAGATACAGCATAGAAAGGGACAAAGATGTGGTAGAACATATTTTAATAAATTGTGAAGTAATATTCCTGGGAATTTTCTCCCAACAACTGTGCAGTCGTGGTGACAACATAAATATATATTGCAAGTTTAGGGACAATGCAATCTGTATTATGAAAGTACAGGATATATTCTTGATTACTTCTTACTTTTGAAGAAGGTTTTTATCGTAGGCTCTGAGACAGCAAGTGAAACCCTTTTTGGAATTACTTAGTGTAATTATTGAATCATTTACAGGAACATGTAATTACTCTGAAGTACATAATTTTTAATAGGTAGTGTCTTTTTCTTTCACTTGCCAGAGGTCTGACTCTGTATCCCTGAAATGAAAGGATGATTGCCAGTGTACCTAGTGTCATTGGATCAGACCATAATAGACCAATTCTTTTTCTAAAAATGTCTTTCTGGATAAATTTATTTCTGTTAAATTTATTTCAAATATTCATGGTAACCAGATAAAAGTAAGCGTAAAATGAATTTCAAATTTAAAAGTAAATGTAAATTAAAAACTGAAAATAAAAACTGAAGTTTTACAAAACTTTAAACTTCCTAATTTTACCTTGGTAGGTTCTAATTTTTTTTTCCTTTGTCATTACTCTTGTATACACTATATTATTTAGACAGTACTCATGTTTTCTGTGCAAGAGAACAGACAAAGGAACATGGTCATTTAGTGAAATGAGATTACTCTCGCTCAGGACAACAGTTTTATTATTATTATTTTGCTACTGGATGTTCTAGATAGGTAGTGCATTCATTGAGGTTTCATGGAGTCACACTTCACAGAGTCTTATTTTTAATGAAGGGATATTCTTTTGGGATCTTTCATTAAATGATCATGCCATGGGACTATTTAGACACTAGTGTCCACAGTTTATGTTTGAGGCCCTACCTCTTCACCTTTAGTGCCATTTCGTAAATGCAAGCTCCTTTGTGCTTTCCTATTTATCTTAAATTCTTTCCATTTTGACTATCTATCAAATATGTGCATCTCATTACCACGAAAATCTCAAAGATTTTGCCTTAAGAGACAGCGCATCACCCTTAAAACTTGGAATAAAAACCTTATTGAGTAAATATTGACAGATATTTCCACAGTCAGTCTTCAAAATCTGTAAAACACAGCTGCCTGCAGAGCATCTATAATACAGCTATGCAAAATTTTGAGGGAACTGGAAGCAAAACCTCTGGATTTACCATGAAAAACAGACATCAAAGAGTAAGACTTGTACAAAAAGTAAAAAATCCTGTTCCATATCTGGTCTCATAATTCCATTTTAGTAGTGGATAACTTCCCCTGCTATTGATTCGCATGATGTAGGAGCATTATATGTTTATCTCAGCAGTTAGCTCTGTTATGTCAGGTAGACAAGACAGATGGCCTGAGGCAAAACTCTGATTGTGAACATTGTTATGACAGATGGTCACCCTTTTCCATCATAGAGTCATAGAATGGTTTGGGTTGAGAGTGACTTTAAAGATCATCAAATTCCAAGCCCTCTTACACAGGCAGGGACACCTTCCATCAGATCAAGTTACTCAGAACGCCATCCAGCCTGGTCTTGAACACTTTCAAAGGGTGCAGCATCCACAGCTTGTATTTTTCTTGTATTTTGTTTCAGAGAAAATATCATTGCTGTCAGAAGAGCAGAATCATTATTCTTTGGGTTTTGGTGCTGCCTTACTTATTTGCAACACCTATGCCCCCAAATTAAAACAGCTAGAAGTACGTGCCCCTTCTTCCTATCTTTGTTGAAGACACTGCTAAAGAGAAAGGCAGAAACATCTGCTCACAAACTCAGCCTCCTGGGAAATTCCCTGAATTCCACTCAGCCCACAACAACGGTTGAAGTCACATAATTTGTTTGGGATAGATATTTTGAGGTTCAGGTAGACCATTGCACTGTTTCAGGGAATGAGAATCGTGTTTAAGGATACATTCACTTTTCAGTATAAGCGCAAAATTCTGTTGGCATCAGGGGTTTCAGGATACAGGCCTTTCTGGAAAACCTGCATTTCTCAGAATGGCATTAATCAGTGCTGAAATATTAATATGCAGGTTTTATAGGTTGCCCAGACACAGCTCTAATTCCTTTCTTATAGTATGAACACTTTGAAGCTGCAAAAGCTAGGACCCATAACCATTACCCACACTCATGCTGCCTTCTCAATGAAATGTGGAGGGGGCAAGTGGAAAGGGAATCATACTTTTTTATGAACAAATTTATATTGTGTGTCAGGAAGGTATTATAAGAAAGTGATGAATAATTGGCATAATTTGTATCTTCTATAGCAAGGGAACTTCTGGACACTGCAGTAAATGAGATAATTTGTCATTGCAGTAAGTCTGTCCCATATAAACACTACTGTTAATAATGCTGACACTGGTTGGCTGAAGGGAATAAGCTTTTCAATGAGATCAAACATAAATTTTTTGATAAAAATTTCAATACAAATAGAATGATTTTGTTCTTTTAATGATGTATTTCTATTAATGAAGTTTCTAAATCTTTAACACTGTGCTGGGCCTGGCATTATATATAATAAATCACACAAAAAATCTACCCTGCTGTCCAGAAGGGTTCAGAACACAGGTGAGTGTTAGTAGCATTTTTATATTTTCACCAAGTGAGAATACACCTCAAAATTTAACATTCATATTTGAAAGGCGTAATGTGTACTATCTCTTTTTTTTGTTATGATTAGCAAAAAAAAGGTGGTCAGAAAAAGAAATGGAACAAAGACTGATAAAAAATTTTCCATCCCTACAGGGTCACCTGCAGGTGATTTAATTGTCAGTTGTTTAATTGTTAATTACATCTTACACCTCAGGAAGCCAATCTTATCACAATAAATTGAGAAAGAAAACCTGTATATGAATGGATTTAAAAGTTTCAAATGTACCTTTCCTTTACATGGTCCTGTCCATATAAAATTCTTTTAACCACATTTTTCACTACTACAAATAAATTTAAACACAGGATAAGCAGAACAAAACTCTTTTTTGAGAGACAACAGAGAAAAATTTATTGGAAATGGCACTGCTATAGATTTATTTCTACTCACTGCAAGTGGAATATAGCTACCTGTTATAGTCAGATCCTGTTTCAGTTTTGATAGTGGGAAGGCTCCTTTGACATCAACTGAAATAGGTAATGCTTTTAAATGTATGAGTGGTACTACACAGCTCCTTGTGTTTGGTCCCCTGTGCTAATACAGCATCAGAGCCATTTATATGGTGAAAAGACAAGCTGACTGGAGAATTGGTGCCAAACAAAGACAAATGACACCACAGCATAATCTGAAAATGCATGAACTTCTCAATTGCTTTTAAATTAGTACAGAGAGCATGAAGCCTCTGATATCTCACTTCCATTTATTTCCTGGGCTTTTTGAGTTACTGAGTGAAAGGCATGGATAAGAGGCATTATATTGTTCTGTGGAGCACTTCTAAAACCAGCTATTTTTTGAGGTAACATAAAATTAGACTTAGTAGCTGTGTAATCTGTAACGATTGTGAAGGTTATTATACCAAAGTCTTAGTGTATCTGTGAACAGAATTAAACAAAAAGACTAACATCTGTTTTGTGTTTGCTGTCTTGTCTTCTCCTTGTTTAAAAATGAGCAGCCTGGTGTGTTTGAGTTTGAAAGATATCCAGAGAAACAATAGGTTGGCCAGCACAGTCAAGAAAGCAGAGCACAGGGTGCATCATGAGGGGAAGGTCACAAGGTGGTCCTTAATTTCCCTTGGAGACAATTCTGCAGTGTTAGACCAAGCTCACATAAGTCTGCACCAATAACTTTTTTAATAAAGAAAATTTTTAAACTTTAAATTAAGAAAGTGGTTTTGTTTTGTTTTGTTTTTTATTCACTGCTCTTAAATCCCCTACCTGTGGGGATCAACTGAGATCTTGATGTTAAGGTTGTGCCACTTCTGGAAACTTTTTCTACAAGTGCACTGTCTCAGAAGCTGAGATTCGTCCATGTGACCATAGTCAGTGGACACACGCTGTCAGTTCAGCACTGGCTGGAGTTTGGTATCTGCCAAGGACCACAAGCCCAAGTGAACAGCTTCACTCTAGCTGAAAAGTGACAGAAGTGAGTGGTGAACAATAGATCACTGCTTCCTGGTGGAAACAACAGCACTTGGGAGGGTTGAAAAACTGCTCAGGGGTTGTGCACCAGACTTTTAACATCAGTTGAAAGTGAGGAACAATCATGGACTATAGACTGTCCTGACAATTAGGACACATATTCTTCCCACTGCACATGATGATAGGCATGGCTTCTGACTCTCAAACTATTTTCTCTGTGATCAACACAATTCAAGCCTTTTTTAAAATTCTTACTCAAATGATCCTCTCCAAGTGATTTGCTGAGAGTGTCAGTCTTCTGTGGTGAAAGATAAGTTATGACAATAAACAGATGTAACATCAATAAAAGCAGCTAAATAACTTTTGAACAATGAAAAATTAACTGATATTCACTGTTTTATGTAGAAGGCAGATATGACAACAATAAGACTTTATGGAGATGTTCTTCTGTTACTTAGAGAATAAACTATTCTTTCCGCTGCCTTCAACTGGATTAGTTATATTGATTTAATTTTTTCATTTCAGCTTATTTTTATCAAAATTTCCTCAAATGGCTTGACTATCTGAAGAGTCATTTGTAAACAGTCATCTAATTCTGCAAAGCAAATTTAAACACATGGAAATTACCATCTCAATTTACCTGCCTGAAGATATATAAGTGCTTAAACACCTTGCTGAAGCACATGACTTGCAAGTACAAACTATTGATATGGAATATCAAATACTTGTGGAGAACATAGGGACTGCTCTACAGAATCAAGGTATTCCCCAAAATAATTATAACAAATTATATATTTCCTGTAATCATGATTGCTTTCCAATTCCCTGAGCATAAAAGCCTTAATCTGTCAGTTTTCATAATTAGTTATGAATATATTAATCTTTATTTTCTTTCATGAAAATCAAGCCTTGTTAGTTTGAACTAATACCAGGCCACAAGAGCCATGTGCATTAGATAGCAGAGGGACTAGAGGGTGTTTCTCTCTCTGCAAACAGCGCCTGGAAGAAAGTGTTGGGAATGAGATAAGGTCTTCAGGTGACACTGGTGCTTTGGAGTACAGTTTAGCCAATGAATAGTAGTCTTACACGTGCAGCAGTACAAGAAACAAACAGCATGTTTTGTAAGGTCAGATGAAGGCCAGAAGAGAGCAGATCCTGAGCTGAAGTGACTGGAGAGCAGAATAAAAAATACCTGCTGAGCAAGCTAAAGTAGTTTAGTTCTTAGCAGTGACAGTAGAAGCACTACTGCCCCCACAGTTTTGATTTGCAGCAAACATTTCTTAGATTTCTCTTTTGTTTAGATAAATCCAAATATTTTAAACTTTTTTCTTCCTAACATCACAACAGAAAGCATGGACTAGGTGGATGTTTAACTCCTTGGCACATATGGACACACAGAAGTGTGTGCATGTTGGTTGAGCCACCAGTGGGATGAAAACTTACAGAGCATTTCAGGTCTTAAAGGTCACACATCTAAAGTCTTTTAGATACCTCGAGGCATCCAATTGGAATTCAAATTGGTCTCTTAGGGTCAAACTTACAATTTGCTATTTAATAGCATCCTGTGAATATATCTGAGAGGTGGAATAAGATTATAGAAACATTAATCAAGATGTAACCACTCTTTTTAATGTATAGGAGAAATGGAAAGTAATATTGAGTGGGTTTACAGGTACAAAATCAACTTTTCTGATAAGACTCAGTTGATAAAGTACTGAGAGCACATTGCAGAATTTTTGTTTCTTAGTATTCAACACACAGGTCCATTTTACATTGCTTGGAGGACAAGACAAGTTGTAAATAATTTCTACTTTGTGATGAAAGTTATCTCTTAAAAATGTTAAAGTAACTTCTCCCGTTTAATGAAGCATATTCCTTTAAATAAAGTAGAAATTAAATTATGTTTCTTTAAATAAAAGATAAATAAAGCTAGTTGAAATTATTTTCCTTATTCTTTAAAAAAATTTAACGGAACATACCTTTTCCCCTTTATATAATCAGGACACAATCAACTGCTTAGCTGGCAAATGAAAGTAGAAGAAATGTATATAATTCAAACTATCTGTGATTTATCTGTGATTAATAACTAGATATTGACTTCTTAGGAGACAAACAGAGATTTACTGCTGATAGTAAGAGACTATTATTGGGGGAGGCAAAGCCTTTGTAAATGTTAGACTGCTATGGTCAAAAATTCTCAGTAAGAGTGGCCAATACTTCATATTATACATTAATTCAACAAATTACTTCTGGGAGAAGATTAATATTAAAACTTTAAACCAAACTATTTGAGAGACTTTTTCACCCTTCTAGTCCTGTCCTGCAAAACTTATGTGAATAGATCTGAGCATATTCCTTTTCTGCTCATGGATGTGGTTCTCATGTTTTCAGGGAAAATTAATTCACATTAATTTCAAGGAAAGCAGAATCTTGCACTTGAACAAGAGCTTAAATGAACTTCTAGAAGTATAAACAACTCCCGTGTCAGTTAGCCAGGAGTATGAGGTTGTTTTCTCAAAAGGTTTCACCAAACCATTTCTCTTAACCTATTCTGGAATGAATGCAGTGGATGAATGACAATACTTACATCCCACCAAAGATCACCTTAAATAACACTTGACTTTCTTTACCATCTTTCATCAATTTCATGCAAATTTCCAGATGCTTTAACCAGAGATGTTAGCATTTACCTCAGACTGCCTTAGATAGAATTTCTACACCTACCTACAATTTCTGAGATGCAATTTCTGTTGCTGGCATAAGTAGAATTCTCAAATACTTCTCCTGGGGATATTGTTCAAAGTGGTTTGTCTTTCTAAAACTTTGAAGTTTCGATATTTTGTATTCAAATATTCTGTATATTCAAGGCAAATATAAATGCTGACCATTTTTCAGCAACAATTTCTCTTTTTTCTTCTCCCTCCTTCTCACCACACCCCTCCCCTGCCATGAGGACAAAACTTCTATAGTTTTATTATAGATCTTAGTGGCTTAATTGTCCTTGTTAGAAAGAAATATAATGTAGCCACATGCCTACACCCACAGTAGCATAAGAAAATGGAAATACACTACTGTACTTTCAGAAATTAAAGTGGCAGAAATTGAAATGTTTCATTTCAGGCCCACAATATAAAAATGAGTCTTCTTGTTTTGGAGGTATTACATATTTCATATTCGAATTTTCAAAATAAGTTGTTTTGCTTATTTGCATAAAACTTATATTTTTGCTTCCTTTTTTAAATTGCAAAATGAAAGGAAAGAATATGGTAGATGAAGGAAGAAAATAAAAGATCAAGAACTATTGACCATTTTTTCAATCTGCAATGGATATTTGAAATATCATTTGCTTTCTATGATTATGTTTATACCCTTCTACTTAACTATTGCAATCCCAGACAATTTACAACAAAACCAATTTGCAATAAATTCTCCACTCACAGATTGAAATAGTAAACTTTCAGGGAATATTTGGAACAGAATATGTTAAAATCTTAGCTTTTTTTAAAGCAGAAAATTCAATAATTGAATTTTAGATAGCAATATTGAATTTCAGATAACAACTGAAGGGTAGATAATCTTGCTTACATTACATAGTATTTTCCAATTCTTTATTAATCACATTAAAGGAATATATTTTTTATTTAATTTTTTTCTGGTTTCAGTGACATTTTGTTTGAACTGCTTATTCTCATTTGAACCGCTTATTCTCATTTGAACCTCACTGGTTTGAAATGGGAAAGTGTTTGGAACCTTGCTGTGAATTACATAAATTTTAATAAGCTTCAATGTTTTTCCTTCCTTCTGCAAGGTTGTTGCAGACATTGAGAACACTGATTTTTTCAATGCTGAAAAGTTAAACTGACAGAACTCTCTAAAACTCCATGTATGTGAATAAAGTTTGCTTAAAAAGTAACTGCAGACAATTTATTTATATGTATCTTACACAGTGTCATGGTATTTATGGGGCAAGAATCATATCATTATAGAGTGAACACTGGAAATTATTGGTTTGACCTTCTAACCCAGAGCTCAGGATAAATAATAATTTATTTCCTTCCTTGCAGTTTATATTTTTTTTCTAAAGAAAAACTCATTTTAGGTACAGAATCTGCTTTTCAGCGATCTGATATTTTCATCCAATTTTCTAGCTGGCTTGACTGATTCAGACGAAGGTCAAGTGATTAGCCCAAGGTCATAGACTGAGTCATTGACTCAGTCAGATTAGAATTGAGGATTCTGCCTACTGGAGAACTTTATTTGGGGAGATAAAGATTGTAATAAGACAGAGACATATTTCAGCACAGAATATTTATTTTTTTCCTCCTGGTTAATATAAGTTTCACTATCTACTGCAAAACATTCTTATTTATCCAGGCTCTACAAGATTCTGGGTATCCTACTTTTCCTTTGGCTACTGACACCTTGCAGAAGTTCTTCTGGCTTCTGCTGAGAGATAATCAAATAAGTTTTGACTGCAGTGAGCTCAGATTCAGATTAAAATTGGTTTCATTTCCCCTGTCCCTGTTTGCTTCAGAAGAATTATTTTAGATATTTTATCTTTATTACGGGCAGTTGCAGAGGTAGATTAATTATGCTATTTGATGAGAGCAAACAGTCAGGTGAATTATCTGCCTCTTTTACTCTGCTGTGTTCTATCTCTCTCCTGCCTGGTAGCAGGGAATACCTTCATAACAGCAGGAGGATCAGCACAGTAGCTTGGCTTCAGGTGAGGGAATGCACAAAAATGCATCTCATTTCACCCTGCCTTTGCTTGACTTATTTCCTTTAGTCTCCTAGTATGTTACTTAAATGCAGCCGTGTCTTACATCTTCAGGTGTGTGATGTAACTGGGCTGACTCCTCAGCTTGTTAACTGTGATGTGATAGAGTCACACGGAACTATGAACAACAGAGTACCTTGATTCCTTGGGTCTGTCTTGGTCTCTTATCCTGAGGCGCGTGGATCATTGGCTGGAGAGGGTATCCTTGCCCAAGGGCAGGGAATGGTGTCCAGCAGGAATACCACAGCTGCAAAGTTTGTGCCTATTAAACTTCTATCAGGGGTTGCTTCTTTTCTTTAAAAAGGAATAGAAATATCCCACCAGGTAAAACCAAACTACAATGAGTAATAAAAGGATTGATGTGTCTTCGGGTTTTAATTGGCAAGAGCAGAGCACAGCTTGTTTCTGATAAGAATGTCAGCCGCAGTCGTTTGGTGTAAAAGTTTATGGAAAATAAGAAACATAATTTTCACAATCCCTTTTTGCAGTGCAGTATAATAAAATCTAACATTTCTTTAAGTTTGCAAATATATATTTAAACACCTTATTGCAGTCTTCTGAGAGAGGGTGTTTTATTTCACTCATCCATGAATAAATTCCCTGGTCTGTGTGTCTATATTTTTGTAAATATATACTTGGTCATTTGATTTCAGCATACTGATGAAGTATGTGTATGCATAATACAATATAAAATCCTGTGCTGTTTGTGCATGTGTTCAGCTGATAAGAAATGTGCTTCTGAACAGTTTAGATATAAGATGAAAAAGAAGTTTGTGATATAGGAAATTCAGCTTTTAAGATCCAAAGAACCTCATTCTCATGTAACAGCTGAAAGATTAGAGACAGGGAATAAATAATCCTTTCAGAATATATTTTTCTCAGTAAGTTTATACAAGGAATATACGGAAAGTCTAGCTGTTTTTTTTAAATAATATTGAATAGACATGTTTTGTACACACAATGCAGAAGATATGAGTACTTCCCAGTGTTACATAAGTGCTACAGTACAGAATGAAGAGTAATATGTATTATAATTTTGATACATCCAGTATCAAACAGAGATTTTTGCAAGGGCAGTTAAAAGGCTTGAAAATACCTAAAAATATTTTCCCTAATTGTTTTTTAAACTATAATGAACTGAGATATAGGTTAATGTAATAAGTTGGTATCAGAGATGAAACTGAAGGTTTTTGTGATCATATTTATGCTTCTGGGCCTTAAGAATTGTTTATGGAATTGTACACAGAGAGTACTGCTTGCTGTATGAAAAAGAGTTTTAATGTTTATCTGTTCAACTCTGGATTTTCAGATGTTGAAAACAGAATTCATTTGCCATTTTTACAAGAGAACAAATAATGTTTTCTGTCTTTGCTAATTTTTCCTAATTTCTGTGTGATGAACACCTACATCACCACATTTTCTAGTATTGCACATTGTACAGCATTATCTGAATGTTATGTTTATTTTGAAGTACTCAGGCAGAAAAATGATCTGATTATTTGAGTGAACTTGAGAATATTATGTAGATTCATTACCACAGACTGTTTTTAAAGACAGGATGACAATTTAACTTCCGAGCTTCAGTTGCTCTTCTCTCTAAATTAATGACAGCCCTCTTTACCTACCTTTTTCTCCACTTAGACTGCAAATTTTTTGCACAAGGAAAACAATTTTATAATTTTTCATGTTGCATTTGTTTGGGGGTTTTTATACTCTAACAAAAATATATTCAACTATATGGTAAAATATATTTGTTTTGCTGCTACTTAGAGTGACCTTAAGAGGTGGAAGTAGGATAAAAATAAAGCAGAACAAAAAGAAATACACCTGGGTAGGAGTAACTCCATGTATTGGTAAGAACAAGGTGGGCAATGGGATGGAGAGCAACTTGGTGGGAAGGGTCCTTGATGTCTTGGTGGACACTGCCATGCCGGGCAGTGGTGGGGTAGAATAGGCCCCTGCATATGCCATGCGGGTCTCTGAATTGGACCACTTTGGCCAGTACAGCTTGGTACTGTGCAAGCAGACCCTTTTCTTACCTGTGCTGGTGGAAGGCACAAACACACACACAGTCACGCGAGAGCTAGATAGCTCATATGTTCCCAGAGACACGAACTCAGAGGGCCCAGTCACTTGGAATTCTGAAGGTGGTTTATTCTCGAAAAGGTCCAGAGGCAAAAGAGGAACTGCTGGTCACTTGGGGGCACAAGGATATAAACTTTCAGTCCAATAGGGCTGGAGGGAAGGTGGGGATACAACAATCCAATGGGGAGAAAGGAAGGGCAGAGTGAGGGATCATGTCGAAACCAACCAACATAGAAGGATTAACATAGAGAGGTTTCCATGGTTTTTGGCTCAAACCATACAAGAATCACCCGGGGGGGGTTTAACTGTCCCACCAGCGTGCTTCTGCTGGCTTGGGACTTCTTGGCTCTGCTGAGATGGTAGAAACCACTCCAACAGGACATGAAGCTGTCCATCAACCAGCAATGTGTGCTGGCAGCAAGGAAGCCTGGTAGCATGGAAGAGAGGTGATTATTCCCCTCTCCTCAGCACTGATGAGACATATCTGGAGTACTGTATCAGATTCTGGGATCCTCAGTGCAAGAGAAACATGGAGATGTTGGAGTGAGTCCAACAAATAGCCACAAAGATGATTAATGGACCAGAGCTTCTGAGGAACAAAGAGGTGCTGAGGAAGCTTGAACTCTTCAGTCTGGAGAAAAAAAGAGTGTGGGGAATATCTATCTAATGAATCGTAAAAGAATCATAAGGATCCAGGCTCATCTCAGTGTTGCTCAATGAAAGGATGAGATACAACAGCACAAACCAATACGGGAAATTCCATTTAAATACAAGAAAATATTTTTTTACCCAGAAAGTGGTCAAACACTGATCCCAAAGAGGACATCCTCCATCCTTGGAGGTGTTTGTTGTCTGACTGGACATGATCCTGAGTTATGTGCTGGTCAGTGATACTGCCTTGATCAGGGATATTTGGCCTAGACCTTCCAACCTCTACCCTGCTGTGATTCTGTGATGTATGTCCTGTCAATTGCAAGGTTGTTGTGCAAAATAACAATATCACCCTCATGGGGAAGAAGCAGTAAAAACAGGGCTGAAGTGCTGCAATGCAATAGTAACACTAAATTGTAGTATTCATTATATTCATGTATCATTATCAAATTTTAAATACCACAGATATATAATCCTTTTTTGTGTTTGTTGTTTTTTTTTAATGCTTTAGGTTTAAAAGCTCTAATGGGATCAGATAAAGCTGGTCACATGGCCATGTAGTTGTGACTTTTGGTGGAAGTTTCCTTATTCTTCATATTCTTGCTTACTGTTTCACTTGAAGTATTTCAGCACATTTCAAGCTTCAAACAGAAATTTCAGCACAAAATATAATGTCAGCAAAGTTAGGTAGCTTTGCACTGCATTTTTAGTACCATATATAGCTGTTTTCATGTCTTAAGACAGTTGTAATGAATATAGACTTCAAAGAATAAGTATTTTCATCTATTTTTTGGAAAAGGAAGAAAAGACTACACACTTGGGATCAAACTATATGTGCTGACTTCAGTGGAAGTACCATTTCATACACTCTTTTAATTATTTCTTGCATGAGGTCAGGATTTCAATTCACTGTATTGCTTCCAAATGCCAACACAAAATCATGCAACAATGGTTACAGTTAGTATTTCAGCAAATTCGATGATCCCAGCTTGCTTATTTGGGTTATTTATCAGATTAAACTCCACCTAATCTGCTTTTACTTCAGACAAGTCAGTAACTCTGTTGATTTTGAGGGCTGAAGTTGTTTCTTAGTGGGGAAAAGCAAAGTCACAGGGAAGATCATTGGGCACCAACTCATCATGCAGAGGTTTTATATTTTCACACACTGTGCAATTGTTGCTTTTAAGTACTTCATCACCCTGCAAGTCCCCCAAAAGGCCACCCCATTGCAGGTAGCACATAGGGGTATTTGGTGCAGTTTGACCATTATTCGGTCCAGTGAATAATAGACTAGAAATTTCCATCACAAGGAAAAGTTCTCTACATATTGATATGTGTAGGGACAGTACATTTTACCTTTTCACTGCAACCACTTATTATTATCAAAATGAAAATGAGAAAAAAAAAGAAAATAAAAATTGAGTCCTTGTCCCTCTTCCCTGGCCACTGCTCAAAAAGATGAGGATCAGCGTGGCTTTGCTTTTCACTTTGGCACACACAGACACACACACATACAAAAAGCCCCCCCAAAACAAAAACAACAACAAAAAAAACCACACACAAACAAAACACACACACACACACACACCCATACACACAAAAGTGTGCGCGCATGCAAAATAAATGTATTTTTGCACCATGATGAACTTGCCATGGTGGAAAAACCTAATGTGTGAAAACATATTCACTGTCAGATGCAAACATTGGTAATGCCATTTAGATTTGTGATGGCAGCAGGAGAAAGTCATATTGTAGACATTTGAATAGCTGCATAATCCTCTTCCTGATATTCTACACATTGAGCAAAATGAAAGCAGAACTGGTGAAATGAAACCAAACTCAATACTTACGATTTTCAAAATATATAAGCTTGCAAAAAGTCAAAAATATTGAACAAAACTTTTGAGCATCTTGCTGGCTTTCATTACAATGCTGTGCTTTTTTAGTTAATGTATTAAAAGCAATAGTTTTACTTCTCCATCTCCTAGATAAAACATCTGTGCTCTATTTCTGAGTGACAATGCTTAGAAAAAACAGCAACAAACATCTATATTTAATACAGAAGTCAACAAGCCAACATAAGGAGTCATTTTTCTTCTTCCGCAGTTGAACGCCATGGAAGACCATACCATAACTACTTATCTCTGAACTGTAACTCTAGATACTATGAAAAAACAGTCATATTTTAAAGTAATCAGATTTTTGCTCTTTATAATAAATGCTTTAGTTTCTTCACAAATGTTGCCATCTCTAAATAACTAAACTGTAGCTGCACACAGAGTGTGACAAAGTGCAATTTTGGTTTCTATTCCATTATTATATCAGTCAGTCTTGTGTGTTGGCTGTTTGATTTTGAACAAGATGCATCTTTGTAAACACAGGAAGTTACAAAACCGCACCTTCATACAAATGTAGCATCCTACAGTAGTACATTAATTACAAATTATTCAGCCTAATTTAGGTTTGCTATTGTTTATCTGGGAGCCACTGAAGGATTTCAAAACTTGTTATTTTTTTACCATAGTTGATAATTTTCCATTCTGATCCTTTTTTTTTTCCCCAGTTGAGTTCAAAATTTTATCCTTCATCTAACACTGTTTCAGTTAGCTTTAGTTTTCACAGAGCTCTTAAACGTCAAAGAAGATGGGACAATCTTGGTGGTTTGAAAAATTTTTAAGCAGCATGAATATTTTCATATCTGTATCAATTCCTTTATTAAAATTGTTTGTCAGGTCAAAACTAAAAGATTTTGCTTTTCCTGAAAATCGTATTTACTGAAGAAAAAATACAAAATATAAACATGATGGTAGTTTTAATCATCATTCAAATAACATTAAATTGCAGGTTACACAGGAAGAAGATATTTAGAATGCATTTATCTAATGTTGTCTGTCTTTTGCAACAGGAATTTGTACTTCATAAGGAAAACCCTTATTTATAAGGGAAAATATTCTTTTTAAGTCTTCTCAGTTCTGTAGAAGGTGGGTGCCACAGCAGGGGATCATGGTGTGCATGGAAAGGGGGTTCCTGAGGTAGGGAAATCCCAAAGGAGTGCCAAGACCTACCCAGAGCCAGCATCTCACCCAAGAGCAGAGGAGGGGGCATGTGCGTGAGGGGCAGAGGTAACAGCAGCCACCACCCCCACACACATCAGGGATCTCAAAGGAGTGCAAGCAACCTGGAGCACAAATCCAGGCTGGACAAACAATGGGCACAGAGCAGCCCTGCTGAAAAGGACTTGGTGGTGTTGGTGGATGAAAAGCTGGACATGGTAAAGTCTTCTTGCAGTCCAGTAAGCTAAACGTATCCTGGGCTACATCCAAAGCAGTGTGGGCAGCATGTGGAGGGAGGGGATTCTGCCCCTTTATCCGCCCTCGTTAGACCCCACCTGGAATACTGCATCCAACTCTGGGATCTCACACACAAGAAGGACAACAGGTCCCTGTTAGAGTGAGTCCAAAAGAGGGCCAAGATGATCACAGGGCTGGAGCACCGGACCTGTGAAGGCAGGCTGAGAGAGCTGGGGATGTTCAGCCTGGAGTAGACAAGACTTGTGTCCTTGGGGCTTCTAAGAAGGAGGCTTCTAAGAAGAAGAGATACTTTTTAGTAGTTTTGAACTGAAAGAGGGTAGATATAGTTTGGATGCAAAGATGAGATTTTTCATTAGGAGAGTGGTGAGGCATGGGAACAGGTTGCCCAGAGAAGTTATGGATGCCTCATCGCTGGAAGTGTTCAAAATCAGATTGGATGGGTTTTTGAGCAATCTGATGTAGTAGAAGGTGTCTCTGTCCATGGCAGGGCGGTTGGACTAGATGATCTTTCAGGTGTCTTCCAACCCAAACCATTCTATAATTCTATGAAATGCAGGAATATGAATCAAAAATGTTCATGAAAGTGAAGAAAAAAGAGAGTTCCTTAATTTTAGAAGAATGCAAAGGAAGATCAGGTAAATATCACATTCTGCATAGAGGAAAGTGGGTCCATTATTACTGCAAGTAATAATGTAGGGTCAAGAAGTACACAAAGCCTGGCCAACTATCAGTAGTACAAATGCACTAATGAATACAAAAGCAACTTGGCAGGATAGTGTTATTCACTGCATCACAGAACATTCTGAGTTGGAAAGGACCCACAAGGATCAGTGAGTCCAACCCTTATGTAAATGGCCCATATGGGCATTGAACCCCCAGGGTCGGTGTTATGAGCACCAGGCTCTAACCAACTGAGCTGATCTCAATGGCAAGATTGAAGGTTCTATGTTTGACCCTCTAAGACATAAATGTAACTAAGACTGATGAATTAAAAGAAGAGAATACTGGGTTATCACTGAAGTTTTCTGTATGCATTTGCCTAGTGCCTGTGCTTTTTCCTGGGACATGCTGTGTGCCCCTGAGAAGGCCTCAAAGTTACTGTGCCTCAGTTTTCTAGATGTGCTAACACTTTTCTGCGTAGCAGGTTTTCAGACTTAGGTGAGATGGATGTAAAACCTGTAGAAAGCTAAAGGTGTATTAGCCACTGAGAATGGAGTAGGACTATAAGAATTTATCACAACAGTATATTGCCATGTGGGATATTGTCAATGCTAGAAAATTTTCAGAGAGCCACAACTATTGTCAAAAGGTATTCTCATGCTTTAGGAAGGAAGGACAACATGGTCAGAACAGGCAGAAGTTATACTGAATATCTATCAACACTAAGGAAGGTGTTTCAAAAAATGGGAGCAAAATAGCCTTAGGTACAATCTTTTTTTTATGAGACAAGGAATTATGTAGCTGAACTATGGAAAAAGCAAGGAGGATATTCACCCTATAGCAAAACTTGTCATTTCTCTGGGTTGAAGGCTCCAAATAATATATTTTTCTCTGTGCCAAATTATAACACATTCCTCCCAAATTTGTTGATTTTTTCAGTGCTTTAACATTATCAGCAGAGGATCTGGAGCATTTGTAATATTAAAGACACGAGAAAGAGATTTCTAGATGTTTGAAGAGCTGCATAAACCGTTTGAATTTTTGTTTTGACTTGGCAATTTTATCTATCATGCTCCTTCATTTAGTATAAAGAAACCTTTGTCTGATAATTTGCTTCCTAAGGAAAACTAAATATGTTTTGTTCTCAAGTAACAAAATCTTTCAATTAAAACATTTTTTTCAAAAGAGTGTTAGAAAATTATAGCACAATAAGGTTTTCTGATGCTGTTGTAATTTGGCTTACAAGCACATACATTGGGCTTAAATCTGATAAACATGATATTTGACCCACTGCAAAAGTTATCCAAGCTCTTCCTTGACATGTGAACCACCTGGCTCTCTGTTGCACAGCTTCCAGGAAAGGCTGGAGTTTTGTGCTTCACATCAAAGTAATAGTACGAGTGGAGGGAGATGGAAGAACCTAGGAAAATGACTGCTAGAAAATTCAAGTTCTTTCTCAGGCTAGGCATATGTTATATCATGCAGAAAAAATTTAGGGATAAGATATTGTTTCCCTGGATTGTTTTGTCCTTCAGGGACTGAAATATTTCTTGCCTCCATGCTTCTCAAAGAGGGTGACCAAGAATAATGTAAATGGAAGGAGCCGGAGAAAAATATGCCTTGTAGAGAGCCCATAGGCAGAACACCTTAGCAGAGCCTAAAGCAAGTGCCTATGAAGGCCTTTTGGTCACCCAGATGAAATGTGCTATGCAAGTTCAAGATACCATTACTTTGCCCTAACTGTCCATGATTGACCTGATGGTAACTGTGCTTTATATATTGCCATTGAAGAGGATGTTGAGTTTTTCTGGTGACTTTCATCCCCCAGAGAAGTTGTAGATGTCTCATGCCTGGAAGTGTTTAAGGCCAGGTTGGAACTCTGAGCAGCCTTGTCTAGCAGAAAGCGTCCCTGCACACAAGAGTGGAGTTGGAATTAGATGATCTTTAAAGCACATTCCAGTCCAAACCATTCTATGATTCTAATGACTTATCCCCTCTGAAAGCCTTAGTCTAAATTCTGAATGATTAGCTGTGTTACAAGGAGGTTGACAAAGTACTGTTTTAGTTCTCCATTTCAAATAATCACAGCTGCTGTACGTGTCAAGAATTTCTACATGTCATAGTATGGATTTTTAGCTTTCAGAAGTCTGTCTGAATGATAATAAGGTCCTGTCTGAGTCAGAAAACAACCTACATGTCCTTTTCTTTCTCATTTTATTTCAGATTTTTCAGTATTTACCTGCATTTTTGTAATGGAGGATGAATTTATTGTTTGATTTTGGTAGATCTTTGAAGTCTGTGACAGGGGAAAAGTTCTGAGGTATAAATGAAAAGTTTATTTGCTAACAGGCTGTTATGCATATTGCAGTAGTTGTCCTTCAAAACCAAAATTCAGGTGTTCAGTACAGGTTGACTTACCTTGTAAGATGACATAAAGTTTTCTGAGTTATTTTTTTTGTCCCAGAAATTGCATGCCTCCTTTGTGGATGGTTGTTTTTTACTGAACAAGTCAAAAGAACTTAATGAGGTGCCATATGACAGATCTGGAGTCAGATTAAAAACAAATAATTAAACTATATCCCTTCCCTATCAAAACAGATTGCGATATGTTTGTGAAAGAAGCTGAATCTGACATACTATGTTTTGACAGACTTTTGGGACAATGTTGAGATTTAACCCCAGCCGGCAACTAAGCCCTACACAGCTTCTGTCTCACTTTCCCCAGTGGGTTGGGAGATACAATGGAAGAAAATTTGTGAGTTGAAATTAAGACAGTTTAATAGGTAAAACAAAGCCACATGGGCAAGCAAAGCAAATTGAGAAATTAATTCACCACTTCCTGTTGGTAGGCAGGATTTCAGCCATCCCCAGTAAAGCAGGGCCCCCTCACATGTAACAGTGACTGGAGAAGACAAACACCATCATTCCAAATGTTAGCCTTCCTTCTTCTTGCCCCAGCTTTATGTGTTGAGTATGACACCATATGGTGTGGGATATCCCTTGGGTCATTTGGGATCAACTGTCCCAGATGTGTTCCCTCCCAGCATCATGTGCACCCCCAGCCTCCTCATTGATGGGGTGGAGGGTGAGGAGCATAAAAAGCCTTGTCTCTGGGTGAGGACTGCTCAGCAATTACAAAAATATTCCTGAATTATGAAGTGTTTTCCCAAAGCATAGGCCTGTACTAGCTGCTATGAAGAAAGTTAACTTTCACCTAGCCAAACCCAGCACAGTCATGCTCCAGCAGTATCACATTTGAAAGTTGCAGCTGAATCACAACAACCCCATGCCGTGCTGCAGGCTGGAGAAAGAGTGGCTGGAAAGTTGCCCAGCAAGTTCTAGTGGACAGCAGCTCAACATGAACCACCTGTGCCCAGGTGGCCAAGAAGGCCAAGGGCATCTGGCCTGTATCAGCAATAGTGTGCCCAGCAGGACCAGGGCAATGATTGGCACTGGTAAGGCCACACTTTGGGTCCTGTGTTCAGCTTTTTGGCCTCTCACTATGAGAAAGACATTTGAGATGCTGGAGTGAGTTCAGAAAAGGGCAAGGATTTGGAGAGTAAGTCATATGAGGAGTAGGTAAGGGACCTGGGATTGTTTAACCAGGAGAAAAGGAGGCTCAGGGGAGACCTTAATGCTCTCTACAGCTCCCTGAAAGGAGGTTGTAACCAGGTGGGGGTCAGTCTCTTCTCCTAGGTAACATGCAACAGGACAAGAAGAAATGGTCTCAAGTTTCACCAGGGGAAGCTCAGGTTGGATGTCAGAAAGAACTTTTTCACTGAAAGGCTGGTTAAGCATTGGAACGGGCTGCTCAGGGAGGTAGTGGAGTCGCCATCCCTGGAAGTGTTTACAAAACAACTGGGCATGGCGCTTAGTGCTATGATTTAGGTGGCATGAAGGTGTTCAATCAAAGATTGGACTTTATGATCTTGGAGGTATTTTTCAACTTAATGATTCTGTAATTCTTTGTTTCCATTCAAAAGAAGCACAAGATTCAAGTTATAATGAAGTCATGTTTTATACTGGGAATAAAATTAGTCACATTCTGAATGCCTGACAGGGTTTTAATCCTTTTGGTTGTATATTGGTTTCAAGTATGTAAAAGGATAACTCTGCTTTTGCAGGTAATTTGCAATCCACTGACTGCAGGTGAGAGTGTTCTACAAAGTATTTCTTGCACAAAATTCACTTCACTGTGTCATTTGTCAGAGAATGACATGCAACACCATTGGAAAATCACATTTTCATAACAAATTTTATGACAATGTACCATATGTGGGCAACTTGCCGCTATGCTTTTAACACAAAATATCAGGCAGTACATGATCAGTGGTTAAATATGGAGATTCTGCCTATTCCCAATTGTCTTGAAAATTTACCTTTGTGTATAATCTTTGTTAACCATTTCTGATGCTGAAATACTTGTCACTTGAGGGCAGGATCGTATTAGTTTATCACAATAGGATACATACACGTATGCCTCTACAGACAGTTTGGTAAACACAGATATTCGGAAAAAACAGGAAGATTTTGACTAACAGACTGTGCAAGCCCAGCTCTTCAAAAAAAGTCTCAAAAACCTCAACAAACAGCAATAAAGGAAACAGAACAAGTAGAGCCTTCTTCCTGCAACTATGCAAGTATGTTTTACGTCTGCATGTGTATCAGGTTGGATAGCAGAACTTTTATAAGATTATAATTTCACCAAGGACACCACCATATTCAGAAGGACTCCAGTGTTTCTGAGATGCTAGTAATTTTTGAATGGTTTTTGTTCATTGATTTGAATGTTTGCACAATTAAAATTGAATCGTCTAAGGACTTTTCCAAGGTAAACTGGACAGTTTATCTAAAGATATTTCCAATACAAATCATCCAACTGCACCTATCAAATACTTTTCTCTATCCTAACACTTAAAAAAAGACTGGCTCATCTAGTCTTCATAATCTTAAGCAGCTTGTTTTTTGTTTTGTTTTGGTTTTAATAAATTATTCTTGCTTGTTTGTCATAAATTCTTCTTGGTGGTTTTATGTGTTTTTATGTTTTTCTTCCAATTTCTTGTTCTGTTACTCTATGAGGAACTGAGTTTAAGATGTTTCCTGTTATTGTGTCCAATCAGGAGTTCAAATAGAATCCTATACTCTAGATAAATGAGGTTATACTATCCAATGAAGGATTTTTTTTTAAGACAGCATGTGAAAAATCTAGGCAACCAGTACTATAAGTGCCCAACTGATTGCTGCAGGTGCCTGATCCAGTCTTGGGTTAAAGGATCTTTTCATTTGCTGCTGATGCAAATACAGTTTCTGACACTGTAGTTCTTATATCCTCTGTGCAGTAAAAATTATATGGGGTATGCATTGGTCTCCATTATCTACTTAATGGTTTACCTACTGTTTAGGTATACAACTAATAATAAATTTTAACAGCCTATATAATCCAAACAATATCAAGAAATATTTGCATTCAATAGTCAATTTTATACTGTAAAAAACTGCATATACATGTTTGATTTTTTTAAATATTAGCACTGTATGCCAATAAGATTATGGTAAAGGTCTAAACTGCACCGTTACTTATTTCTCTGAAAAATTGTCTGTAAAGAAATTAAGTTGCTAAGTTACTCAGGAGTCAAGACTGGCAGTTTCACAAGAAGAGCTATCTTGACAGAACCAAACACAGGCTGGGATGCAAATGTACGTAGATAAAGAAAAACGAAATGGCACAGGTGAAATACGGAGTGTCTGAACATAGGTACTGAAGTCCAACTCTTCAGCAATGCTACATATACTCAGAACAGTTGCATTGGGCGACGTCTAACATATCTGGTACTGGACCTCACAGCTCCCTACACTCTGCAGGCCCATTTTAAGTTTCCATTTTCTCTTAGAAAATATATTTTCTGCTAGAAGTATGTGCTATATCAAGTTTTTATTATTTCATTTTACTGCTAATTATGTAGACTTCAGGCATGACATTGCAGCCATATGCAGGTATTGTACTTCTGCAGACTTTCATGGAAATTAATGAGTGTGGTACCTAAGTCAGTCTAGTCAAAAGACATAATTTCTTTATCTTCTGATTCCTGTTAAATATAAATGCTTCTTTCGGCATTTATAAATCCATTGCTGTAAGCTTAATAGCTTGATTCATTTGAGCAATTTTTCACAGATACAGGTGTACATGTGCTTAGGTATTCTCAAGGTTAGGGTCTAGACAAGATTTGCATAGATGCCTTTCTTAACACTTTGCTTTAGAACATGTGAGTTTAAATACAATCTGTCAATTACTTACTGCATGTTATATTTATCAAGCATATATTTGTAATAATGAGGTGTCTAGGAGTAGATTTTTGTGGTTTGTTTTGCTTTAAAATTTGTAGTTTCAATAGTACTGAAATATTTGCAGTGTGGAACATGGAACAAACATTAATTTATTCATTCTGTACATTAATTCCTGTACTGTATTATTCTTTTGTAACTTTTACTATAAACAATACACTTATATGAAAAACATCTCATGGAGTTTTTTTCCCTACAATGAAAATCTCTGCTTCCAGCCTAACAGAAAACCTATTCCAGGCTCCAGGTTCTGATTTTCTACGTGTCATTAAATTCCTTTTTATACATCCCCAGACATTAGTTGCTAAAATTGCTGACGTAATAATTTACACATTATGAGCAAAGTAGGTAATGATATCGTGATGTTAACAAGATCTTCACATTCCACAAAGCCTACACATATGATAATATTTTCCTGAATTAAACCAGAATATTTCCCATTACAATATGACAGCTGAACAGGTACAGGTACCTCAGCCTCTCCTCACAGGGCAAGTGCTCTTATCCCACTATCTTGGTTTACTGTTTCCTGATTTCCTTCTCACACTGGGATCCCAAAGCCAGATGCAGTATGCTGGCTGTGTCTGTAGAGTGCTGACTGCAGGGCTGGTGTGGGACAGGGCCAGAGTGGGAAGTAGGAGCAAAGATCAGCTAATACTGAATCCAGTTTTCATTGCTGCAGCAATTTTGTTATGGAATCTCACATCCATGCACACAGGTGTACTGAAACTACTGTATACATATCCCCCTAAAGCCTTAAGAAAAACACATAAAGTTTACGTCTCTCCCTTCTGGACAGTCTACATCTTCAGGATGGCTAAGAGGCAGCCTAAGAACATATAATAAAGAGTAGCTGAATTTGGAGTTGTAAAAACTCAGTAGTGATCTTGTTCCCGTCATATTTTTTTTGTCACTTTCTCACTATGTTTGTTCCACCAACTGTAAAAATAAGGCTAATGAAACAGGGTGTCCTGTTTAAAATGCTTGGAGCACTTTCACTGAGAAGTGCTATAAGATTGCTAGCAGTGGCGTTGTACACTAAGCAGCCTGAGGATGCTCATTCTGCTCTTACTGATGTTGTGATTTGCCACCTTAGTGTGAGGATAGAGGCAATCTTGAAACTTCTAACATTCCTAAATTTGCTAGGATTTTTTCAAGCACATGGATAGCATTTTAATCACACTGCTCATTTAATCTCTTGTGTTTGTGATTTCCTCTTTACTGATGGAGCAGCTGATAGGTAGAAATTCAATTAATTTGTTTTCATTATCTGTTACAGCTTAACCAACCTTACAGGGAACATTTGAACACAGAGATGAAGATGGTTGAATCCTATTCTATATTTTGTATAGAAAGTCATACTCCATTAGAAAACCCAGGCAGGTAAAATAGTTTTACCAAGGCAGATCATTCTACTACAGTTTATTTATGATTTAAACCCTTTTTTAGTACAAGAGATAACCAGTTAACATTATTATCATATCTAGATTTCTGGTTTCAGTTTTCATTCTCTAAAGGTTTTTTTATCAACTGGTACTCTTCTTCAAGTTGATGTTAAACAGAAAACCAAAAGATTACAGCTTTCTTGTGACACAGGTAATCTATATGGACTTGCTTTTGCAGTGTATCCATGAGGTAATTATCTAGTACTTACTCTTTCTTTATTATTTTCTTCATTTTAAGTCCAAAGACCTTTTCTCTATGAGCAGTGTCAGCGAAAAACTATGTATGGATGACAATTTTCCTGTGCAAGGAGTGCCTAGATCTCTGTTTACAATTTAAATCCAATTTATTATATCCCAGGAGAGACTAATTGGGACTTAACATAGCTTATGTTTAACCTTCCTTCAAATAAGGAAGAGTTATAAGCTTCATTAATTTGGGGCTGCATTTTGGAAAAGTGTGTTGTCTAAAAAATTACCACTGAAGTACGCAGACCAGTGCTAATTAATGAAATGAATTTCAGGGAAGTCAAGCTTTTAATTCTTTTCTATTAGTTCAAATGATTTGTCAAATATATATCTTGACAATTAATAGCTGTCTATTTAAATACATATTTTAATGTATATATGTATACATATTCTCTCATTTAACTACCAAGATGAACCTGGGAAAGTATGGTGTCAACACTGTGGAAACTGGCAAAGGTCATGAGGTTAAGAATGCATGAGACAATTCAATATTGAAGGTCTCTAACCTGCTCAAGTCAGAGTGAGCTGTGGTATTAGACCAGGTTTATGAGGGCTTTATCCATTTGCGTCTTGAAAAGCTGCTTATTTGAAGGAATTGAGTGGGTAGGTTTTAAAAAATAGTTCAAAATTCAATGCTTTTACTAGAAATTAATGTCTGAAGTATGACATGGTCACATCCAGTAAAGAATTTCAAAGGAAATTATTTAACAGGCCCTCTTTTAATTCAGGAGGCAAATATATAGTAACACCTACCTATTGGAAGAAATTAGATAAATTCACACTAGAAAGGAATTGTTTTGACTTTCTGATAGTCAGGAAACAATTCCCTCTAGAAAAATTTACCAAGGCTTCTGCACTTGGATTCTTCATCTTATTCATAATAAATCCTTATGATATAACTAGGTGTTTTTTTAAAAGATAAACCTTAGTTCAAAGAGGACTAAATTTTGGAAAATCCTGTAGCTATTAGATCAGACTATCTCCACAGGGTGATCTTTTATTCTTTATGACACATGAAAAACTTGTGATGATTAAAATGGTGATCTTAATATGATTACTTACTTGTCTTTACATTAATAAGACATAATCTTTCCTTTTGTAAAAATTCTTACTCCACAGAAAAGACTGGTGATTCTATAAGCAGAGCACAGCTTAAACAATTATTTATATTAAAAGTAAATAACTTTTAGAAATCTGTAGCATGCGCACATTCTATCTGTACAAATATGTAACTCCTAAGTCGTGGAATGATACCTGCCATTGACATCAGAAATAGATTTGAGTGTTATAAAAATCTTGAATTTCAAACTAGGATGCATTTCTAATCAAAATAAGCAGAGCAACAGGAGTACAGTTGTTTAAACATGTCTTTGTAGGTTCTACTTTAAAACCTTTCAGAAGATAACTTCAATTCGCAGCAATCCCTACATTTTCAGAAAATCTTGATGCTAAAACATTGGTGCCTTGATGAAGGAAAGATCAGAGGTTAATAGTACACTTTCCTATTTAAACATAAGGATATAAATATATAGAATTGGAAGCATAAAACATGAAGGGCTTAATTTAAAGATAATCCACTGTAGAGCTTATTATAAGTGAAATCATGGAAATCTTTGTTGCACATGAATGTCTATGTGGTATTTTAGGCATTTTTGTCCTTGTGTTAGGTGGCTTGTCTGCTTTAAGTGCTAGCTAAAACATTTTGAGCAACTTAAATAAATAACAATTAATATGTTTTCAATCAATATATTTTCTTTTTATTTTTTCCCTAATAGTCCTTTCTCCTTGCTTTTATGCCTGTGTAATTTCTTTCCTGTATTATCTCTCCTTGATATTGCACTAGAGCCCTGACGTGTGTAACTCTGAGCTTCCCAAATTAATTGAGGCTGTTCTCCAGTTCGAAGTACAACCATTCATAAAGCAGAATTGTTGGCAGAACTGTGAAGTTGATGTGGGGAACAGGAGCAGCAGGTTTTTGTGGCAGTATGAGCCCAGCTAGGAGACATCAAAGCTCAGGAATGCGTGCGCACACCACTGGCTGTTAAGTTAGGAGGACTTCTTTAAAAAAGAAAACAAAATATTTTTTCCTATATTTCAACTTAAAGACCAGAATCTCACACCCGACATACTTTTGGAAGAAAATGCCTTACAGTGTTATGTTTAACAGCCTTATTATCTATCACAAATGTGGCCAGTAGTAACAGCTGCCAGTAGGTTTCTTGGACAGAGGACTGTACAATTTTCTAACTTGGCAGACATTGAATGTTAGCACAACATTTGCACATAATACCAGGCACAATTTTAAATAACTTTTTCAAACCATTCAATGAAGCAAGAGGATTCTGGGGGTTCTTTATACTTGCTTCTTCCCTTCTTTCTGCTGTTTCATGTATGGCAACATGGTTATACCAGATCACTCAGGTTTTATTTTTTTTCCATATTAGGGCACAGAGGTGAACTTAGTACCCTCTGGTTTCAGGGAGTATGTGCTGGGCCTGGCTGGGATGGAGTTAATTTTCTTCATAGTGTGCCATATGGTGCTTTGCTTTGGACTGGTGTCTAAAACTGTGCTTTTAACTCATCAGTGTGTTGGCTGTTGCTAAATATTACTTGAACACAGTCAAAGATATCTCTCATTCCCTCATTGCTCCATCCTTCCTTTTTCCTCTTAAGTGAGGAGTTGGGCAGAAAGTTGGGAGGGGGCAGCTGACCCATACTGACTCAAAAGGATATTTTGTACCATAAGATGTTGTGGGAAAGGAAAAGAAAGGGGGAAAATCTGTGCCTGTTGTATTTTTGTTCTGAAACAATTGTTATGTCCTGACACCCTGCTTTCCAGAAAGGGGCTAGTAGGAAATAGTGAGCAAATTCCTCTTATTGCTTTGCTTGTGTGCACAGTTTGGTTTTCATTATCAAATTGTTGTTATCAAGATCCACAAGCCTTTCAACCCTACTCCTATTTTTACCCCATCCTGTGTGAGAAGGGTGAGAGTGAATGGCTGTGTCAGTGTTTGGAAGTTGGCCAGGATCAGCCCCCTCCAATGTCTGTGCTCAGCTTTGGTAATGCAGCTTCAAAGTCTCTGTGTGCACATTTAACCCTGAGGAGAAATACCAGCTCTTAGATGTGTCTGCTCTGCTCTCTCTTTAGTGGCCCTTGACAGAGGTATAGTCCATGGAGCTAATAGCTTCATAAAGTTATGACTTAAAAGCATCATGATTTAATTTCCATAAAATTGTAGAACATTATAGCCTTTACTAAAAGAGATGGCAAGTACTGGGATTTAGTTTACCCTAAAGTTCTGTTGTATGACTAAACATCATCTGCACGATTGTCTCCAAATCCCATTTAGTAATCTGAGGAGGATGCATTGGTATGGGTGGTGCTGATCTTTGATCATCTTTGGTTGTCAAGGTAAGAGAAGAAAACCAGTCTAGTTTAATATTTTTTGTGACAGTTTTGGGGTGTTTTTGGTTTTCTTTTATTTTACTACACATGCAGCAGTTATGGGGCTCTTCTATAAAAATGCACTTACCTTGTTTTCTATGTGTTTGCATAAACACAGGAAATGTAACAGAAATTCATATTTCCAGTCCTACCCATACTAACTCTTGCCCTGTGTTTTCACACAAAGAACTACAAAATAAGAACAAAATACAAGTGGCAGTGTAAGCTCACAAGCTACACACCAGGCACCAGGCTGCTAACACCAAAATGTTAAAGCAAGCATTTGGGTGCAAAATAGACATGTTTACTGTTTGTTTAGATTGCTTATTACTTCTGAAAAATTGGGATGCCAGTTTATAACTTCTTAGGGCAGGGGATGCATTGCCACTTGATGCTATGGAACAACAAATACATCTGTGGATGTCCATGAAATGTTACAAGATTGGAATCCTGTGCTAACATAATTAGTATTGATACTGCTGTTACTATTCAGTCTTATTCCAGGTAGTCTCAAAGGTAATTCCAAGAAAAGAAAATCACTATTCCATTTCCACACTGCAGATATTTTGTATTTGTTAGCTCAAATCAGTTTTCAAAATTCTGCAGAAAAAATAGGAGACCAATACTCACATAGAAGAATCAGAAGGGAAAAAATGGTTTTCTTTTAATTTTTAAGAAATATTTGGTCTGTTAAACTTCTTGTCTCCTTCAGCAGTTTCTGCTTCAGTACAAACAATACTGCATTTGAAGCTAGACCTTAGAAAAATTTTTTATATATTTTACTGCATTTCTTCCTGGTTTACTCATAAACGATGAAATTCCTCTTTGTTTTGACAGCCAGTAAAAGCCTATGCCTCAGTTAGGTCTTGCAAACAGGATTTAGGTGGGCACTAAAAGTGTTCACAGTTTGGTCTGCCAGTAGTGTATTTGATCCTGCTCAAGTAAATCGAGCAGAAATACAAATCAGAGACTGCTGTCTTCTTGTTCCACTGTCCCAGGCTCATGTAGGTTTTCTTAGAAACTCTGTTTTGCTGAGAAATAAGGCTATATTTTTGTTTAGACCAGAGACCTTTGATTTAATTTCCAATTACATGTATTCCTCTTGAACCCTGAGACTAGCAGGTTTTATTTTGCTCGTTTTCTCTGTGTACCTAGGTACCACACAAAATGATGCTGAACTGGAAAAAAAGGATTTGGATGCTGCTGTCCTTAATCAGGCAGTGTTTCCAATTTCCTTCAATTTCAGGGACAGACTCTTTGGGTCTTGTCAATAGCCTTTACAGATTGCTCGAGCATGTGTTTAAATTGTTTGACATGTTTAAATTTGCTGAATTTCCCCAATATTGTCCTCACAGTAAAAAACTCAGCATTTCTTCTTATGTGTGCTTTTTAAAGATGCAAGTTTAAGAACACGCATGTGCATTTTTGTCACTCATTTTTTAAAAATATTCTTTAGGCAGATTGTTTTATCTGGAGGTAAACAGCCATACTGAGGTTCAGTTGAAATCCATCCTCCCTGCCAATAAACAATGTCTAAAAAGAATCCTTATTTATCATAGAGAGTTTACTAAAAAGACTATAGACTATGGAAATATTTCTGTTTAACTGGAGGCAAGAAAAGAAATTGCACATAATCAAAGGTTCTTTAACTGGATCATAATGAATGATATGAAATTCTGTCAATTTATTAATAGGAAAATTAATCTTGTGGAATAGCTAAGTTTTATTTTGATAATAAATGAAATTAAATTAAGACAACTTTTTATAATATATGGAAATGTATTCAGCTTTTTCAAAAGGAACAAGAGAAAAATGTAAATATCTAATAATTTCTTCTGAAGTAAGTAGGAAATATGTTTGCAATAAAATAGAAGGCAAATATACTTTTCAGCACAATAAGCATATTCTGTTCTCTTGATCTAAATATTTCCTTATCTCTTAATCTTTGACTAGCTTCCATTTTTTGAGAAATACAACTCCTCATTTATTTAAAAGTGTAGAGTTCTTATGGAAATTCAGAAAGAACTGACCTATACTTTCTCAAATACAAGTACAAATAGAAAAATGCTGTACAATAGTAAGACAATGGGATGTTTTGAAGATGAGATTATAGAGCTAGGGCTCTACTGATATAACTAGAAATTAATTCCTCTGTGCATACTGTTAGCATCAGTAACACTCTTCTTTCCCTCTGAAATGTCAAAACTTGCAAAGTAGAAACTTGCAAATTATTAATAATAAAACCTGAACTATACATGAATATCAGAGAAAAGAAGCTGTCTCTGAAACAAGCTGCCACTCTACTCAATCCTGGCGAGGCCACATCTGGAGTTCTGTGTTGTTGGAGGTTGAGGGGTGTGGAATTTTCCCCCATTCCTGGTGCTAGGTTACTAATGGCTGGATACTTAAGGACTATTAACTTCTTTTGTAAGAGACAAAGAGCTGGCTGGGCGTGGGGAGTGGAGGGCAGATGTGGTCATCAGATAGGGCACTCGACCATGGGCAACGGGAGAGGCAGCAGGGGGAACTGCGGGCTCCTCAGCTACAGCTGCAGAAAGGTTTTCTCAGATCTGAACTGTTTTCTTCTTGTTGGTAAGTGAGCTTTCGTCTGGGAAGGGGACGTTCCTGGAGGGCACATCCTCCTGGCTGTGCCGGCAGTTTTCTGCTCAAGGGGGCCGGCAGCCGCCACCCCGCGCTCTCCCTGTCTGAGCACTGCCACGGCTGGGGAGTCCCTGCCACCTTCTGCCAGCAAGCCCGGGCTGGCTCATCTCTGCCGCTCCTGCTCCCTGCTCGGAGCTCCTGCAGCACGGCTACTGAATGCCCACCATTGCCCTTCCTGGGCCGCTGCGGTGTCTGCCTGCCTGCAGGTACTTCGCCACTGCCCGCACCCACAGAGCTGACCGCGCCACAGCGCCCCCTGCAGCTGCGCGGGAGTCATCGCACCCGCCCTGCCCGGCCGGGAGCCCGACAGCGCCCCTGCCGGCTGGGACCGGAACTGCACCAAACGGGAAAAGCATTTGACAGCTCAGAGACTTCTGTCACCGCATCTTCTGGTTTTTGTTTGTTTGTTTGTTTGTTTGTTATTGCTACTGTTGTTGTTGATTGTTTGCCTTGCCATAGATACTAGTAAAATACTGTTACTCCTTTTCCCTGTGTCTTTGCCTGAAAGCCCTTGATTCCAAAATTATAATAATTTGGAGGGAAGGGGGTTCACATTTGCTGTTTCTAAGGGAGGTTCCCACCTTCCTTAGCAAACACCTGGCTTCAAACCAAGACATGTGTCCAGTTCTGGGCTCCTCAGGACAAGGGAGACGTGGAGTACAATGAATCTCTTGGAGTGGGTCCAGCAGAGGCTAAAAAGGAGATGAAGGGACTGGAGCATCTGTCTTATAAGGAAAGGCTGAGGGAGTTTGGCTTGTTCAGCCTTGAGGAGAGACAACAGACAGGGAAGATGAAAATGTATATGAGTAGCTGAAGTGGGGTGTCAGAGGATGGACCACGCTCTTGGAGGTGCCGAGCAATAGGACAAGAGGCAACAGTCAGGAACTGATGCACAGGAAGTTCCACCTGAACATGAGGAAGGACTTTACTTTGTGGGTGACTGAGCACTGGAACAGATTGCCCTGAGAGGTTGTAGAGTCCCCCTCACTGGAGATATTCAAAGACCACCTGGACACAATTCTGTGCAGTGTGCTCTGGGATGGCCCTGCTTGAGCAGGGAGGTTGGACTGGATGTCCCACTGTGGTCCCTTCTAACCTGACCCACTCTGTGATTCTGTAAAAATCTCTGTAATCATTTGCCCCATGAGCAAACATCAATTTAAAAAGGAATAAGACATACATTTACTGGTGTCTAGCAGATGTTTTGCTTTTTAACGCTCATTAAATCATTAGACTGTATCATAAGACTGTATAGTATAATACCAGAACCATCCTTAAGTGATGATTATAACTTCTGTCCTTACTAGTTAACAATAATTGGTTCAGTATCCTTCATCTTTATACACCTGTTTCTTTTGTATCACACTGATTATTCATTTCTTTGCTATACAACCCAGCAAAAAATTATTTTTATTTTGGCCCAGGCTATCATACTGACCTTCTTATTGCTCTGTCATCGGAATTTTGTCTAATGAATAATACATAAAAGACAAGTTAAATTAAACAGATCTTGCTGAATAACCTAATACATGGTCCCTGAAGAATAACACTACTCTTTCCCTCCAAGAGATTAACTTTGGAGTATGTGCTGATTTCCTGCAAAGGCTCTCTGCTTCCTGGCTGGATACCAGTTTAGCTGCTTTCCAGAACTCTGAGAAGAAAGGCAATGATGAAAGACGATGAAAGTTGCAGTTGGAGAACTGGGGCATAATCTGTTCTACCTCAACAAATTTCAGCTATGGAACTGACTCTCCAAATTTCAATTTATCCTAACCCCTAGAATTTGAATTTTTATATTCCAATGAGAAGAAAAAGCTCAGAGTCTGCCTAGACTCAGAAGAAATATTTTTTATTAATGCATTAAGAATCCTGTTTAGCTAAGGCTGCTCACCTATAGAGTTCAATGAAGCAAACACATAAAAAGAGACCAATGTTTTGTAGTTTTAAAAACAATTTTAACTGTCCTCATTTCCAACAAGCTCTTAGTAGTGCCACAAAGTGATCACCATCAAAAGACTTCTAATAATACGTAACAGCAAAGATAGATGAAGAATTTTTCAAAATGAAATTAAATGTAAGTATAAATAAATTATTTCTATTATTCTGACATATTAGTGGTCTGCTCTTGTTGGTTTGAATGCTCTAATCCAATTTAATTTTACTCTCTTGTGTAGTCACTTTTTTCCTCCTGCAACATGGAAATGAAAGATAATTTACTCTTTTTCTAAAAACTGCAAGTAGTAACGGATCTTTGGCTTCTTGTAAGCAGGTGTGGATTTTTTTGGTTTTTTGTGTCTTTTTTTACAGTGCAAAAATATGATTAAAATTAGAACGATGATGTTTGTATTCAGAAAATCTGCAGCTCTGTAATGATGCATATATTATACTGTCCAAATAAAAATATACCTAAAAAACCATTCCAAATGGTTTTTGTTTTCATAAAGTTAACACTAATGAGACAGTATCATATGTTTTTGGATTATATTTCTTCATTTGCCATAAAATATATTTAGTAATTTCCACTTAAATACATCATTCTCTATGGTTCTATGCATTTGTATGTATTCTGTTTGTTTTATGATGCAAGATTACTCTCCTCAAACTAGTGCTAAATTTACATTCAAAGGTAAAAAGATACTTCTATAAAAATATAACAGATTATATAAGATGTCCCTTCTGTTCTTACTGAAAATCACATCTCCTCTATAAATTTAGCAGTGGAAGAACTAGAACACAACAGAAGAAATAAGCTGTTACTGTGTAACTCCATTAAAGCTCATGTAGCTACAGTCAATACACATCAAGCTTATGCTCTGTGAATGCTGTATTTTTAGAAAGGAGACTTTTTTTTCTTGCTTTTTCTTTTTTTAAGCAATGATGCTTTGTTTAAATGGCCTTGTTGAAGAAAAAAGTTCTACATGTGTTATGGTTAAAATGATACAATTATTGTCTTTAAATTCTGCTTTCCCCTTTAATGTGTGCTAGTGGACTTTGGCCATATAAAGTGCATTGTAAAAGAAAAAACATATTCCCAAGTAATTTTGTGAATTATTTTATCCACAGCGGCACCTTAAGCCTGCTCAAAGTGTTTCCAATATTGCCTTTAAACTTCAATTTTCTTGTACATCTGAGTACACCTGTGCACGCAGAAATAAAATTCTTATATTTTCCTTTTCTGAAAACTTAATCAATATCCAGTCAAAAATGTATTTTTTTCAGTTTTTATTACCCATCAGGAATTACTTAGTTTACTTAGCTGGCATAAGGGGGAAGAAGAGCTTGTATATATATATA
>VZTX01022105.1:475640-513363 GCA_013400915.1 Pardalotus punctatus | reverse complement strand
GGGAAGGGACAAATCAAGCTCATTAGAGATTAGCCTGGGGTCAGCAGGCGAATGTTTGAGGGATGGGGTACTGGCAAGGTCCTTCAATCTGCCATCTCAGTAAAGGCAGAGGATGGAGATGTATGTGTCAGCAAAGACACAAGGGTTATTGATGAGATAGAAATCATGGAAGTGCCTGAAAATGCTCATGGCTTCACCTCAAAAGGTGGCAGGATCAAGAACCTAACTGAAGTGCATCTACACCAATGCACACAGAATGGGCAACAAACAGAGAAGTCTCGTGATCATTGGCCCTTGTTCTCTTGGGATACTTCAACTTAGAAGATACCTGCTAGACATGCAACACAGCAAAGAGAAAACAGTCTAGGAAATTCCTGGAGTGTGTGGAAGGTAAGTTCCCAACACTCCTAGTGAGTGAGCCAGCCAGGGGAGGTGTCTCACTGGAGCTGTTTTTCACAAACAGAGAAGGAATGGTGGGTGATATGATGGTCAGAGGCCACCTTGGGCAAAAGGATCTCAAAATGATTGAGTTTTCAATTCTTGGAGAAGTAAGAAAGGAATCTTAAGAGTTGTTTTCTAACCTAAATGATTATATGATTCTCTGATAGGTCTTGGTATATTACATAGTAAGAATAATCTGTCCCATCTGGATCTTGTTTCTGTCTTGAACCAGAGTTACAACATAATATAAGGGTGCTTCATTAGACAGCAGGATAACTATCTGCTCTACACAGGCACATTTTGAACTCTAAGTTGACTGGAGCCCTGAAACATGTATTTTAGTACCCATTTTTAATGTTCCTTGCAATTAAAATAATAATTCCTTGGATTTCTGATATCTATATACATGTCCTATGATGTACTGGACACTGTGAAAATGCATTCCTTAAAGTCTTTCTGTGGTAAAAAATCCACATCTTAGTTGCTACCATAATTTTTTTTTTCATGTATGCTATTATTTTCTCCTCTTCCATCTGCCCTGAATGTGTCCTGTTTCATATATTCTGAAAAAAAGCGGAACATAATATTCCTTCCTGCCTTCTGTAGCCCACTCACTATTTTACACAGCTTTAACATGTCCCCAGTTTTACAATTTATTTCCAGCATAGGCAATACCAGTAAGAGTTACACAAAATTATTGGCCATCTTGGGACCTGCTGGGTCAAGTTTGCTGGCATATAACATTATAATGACATTTATGTACTCGGAATATTAAACACATAGAAGGATACTCCAGCATAATAGGTTCTGAAATAATGTCATCTTTTTACAGTATCACACGGGACATATAGCTGTTGTAGAGCTTTAGTGGGTTGATAGCCAGATGCCAGGCACCCACTGAAGTCACTCTACCACTCCCCTCTGCAGCTGGACAGCAGAGAGAAAATATAACAAAGGGCTCAGGGTTGAGATAAGGACCAGGAGATATCACTCATCAAATACAGTCATGGGCAAAATAGACTAAAATTAGCAATATTAATTGAGTTATTAATAACAAAATCAGGGCAGGATAATGAGTAATAAAATAAGACCTTAAAAAACACCTTTCCCCCACCCCTCCCTTCTTCCCAGCTCCAGCTCCCCTCCCAGCAGTGCAGGGAGACTGAATGTTTGTTATGGTCTGTTCATCTCCCATTGTTTCTGCTGCTGCTCAGGGAAAGGACTCCTTCCCCTGCACCAGCATGGGGTCCTTCCCATGGGAGACAGTTCTCTGTGAAATTCTCCAGTCCCACCAGCAAACCTGCTCCAGTGTGGGCTCCTCTCTTCACAGGTCTGCAGGTCCCTGCCAGGACCCTGCTCTTGCACAGGACTCCTATGGAGTCACAACCTCCTCTCAGGCACCCACCTACTCTGCTGTGGGTCTTGTCCATGAGCTGCAGGTGGATCTCCAGATCCCCGTGGTTCTCCATGGGCTGCAGAGGCACAGCTGCCTCACCATGGGCTGCACCAGGGGCTGCAGGGGAATCTCAGCTCTGGCACCTGGAGCATCTTCTACCCCTCCTTCCCCACTGACCTTGGTGTCAGCAGAGCTGTTCCTCTCACCTATTCTCGTCCTGCTCTTCTCTGGCCACAATTACATCTACACAACTTTATTTTTCTTCTTAAATATGTCATCACAGAGGTGTTACCATCATTTCTAATTGGCCCAGACTTGGCCAGCAACAACTCAGAGCCACCAGGGACTGGTTCTGCTAGACATGGAGGAAGCTTCTGGCAGCTTCTCACAAAGCCAATACATTTTCAAATTTATACTTTTGTTTTGTGAACTATTAAATAATAAAGGAAATTAAAGGACAAGTCCATGGTAATAAAGGTCTTGACTTTAAAGCTGTGTCTGGAATACAAACTACCATATCTTTGGCTCCTCCAACAATAAACTGAGATGAAAGAAATAACATACAATTAATACTCCAGAAAAGTAGGAACATCCCTGCCATTTGGAAAGTGACTCCATGAGCCAGCTGGAGCTTATATTTACAAAGAGGACATTGGCTAGACCTTTTGTCCTTTGGCTAGAATTTTGGGTAGAACTTGTCTACAGTAGCTAAAATAAAGATGCTGTCTTATCGGCCATAGAAAGTGCAAAGGCAGAAGTACTTGTATTATGTTCAATAAACATCTAATAATTTTGTACCACTGTGGTGGGATTGTGGAGGGAGAATGACTTTTCTCTTTTGGTCTAAAGAGTGTTAAGCCAAGTCTGATTAGGACAGGAGGGTCTCAACAGGAACACTAGGACATGACCAGCCTCTACCCAGCTCATGTGATGTCACCCGCACTGCTTGAAAGAAGACCCTTAGGGAAAAGTATAAAACTGTAGTAGGAACTTCTCATTATTTCCGAGGTGCACTGAACCAGCCTTCATCATTTGTGTCTTTGGGATTTCCTGGCCACCAGTGACATCTATAATAGACTCTTCATCCATGAATTTGGCTAATCATGCTCTGAGTGTATGCAAATGACCACAAGGAATTGCAGTTGGACTATTAAACATGTAAAGAAAAGTCCATTTTTGTTTGGGGATTTTATCTTTGATAGTTTTTCAGTGATTAGTTTTTTAATGTGTCTCACAGTTCTAATTCAGACACTTACTGCCCATTCTCCTCCATGTTGATCACATACCATATTTCATATCCTTTTAAGTATTTTTTTTTCTTCTCCTTGCTGGGTCTGTGTGGTTCTGGGTCTGTGCTATTCTGGATCCATGTATCAAGAGAAAATGGAGTTGTTGCAGAAAGGCACAGCAGGTAAAATAATTTTTGGGAAAAGTGAAGGTGGGGTTATGTCTTATAAATTCTCCACAAACACTTTTTTAACACTTCAAAGGTTGTGTTGTTTTTCTGAAACTCACCAGCTGATGGCTCTAAAAACTTCTTCCATGTGTAGCAAAGCAAAAGAGCACAGTTCAGTTCATGTTATGGTAGACAGAATCCATGCAAAAATCTCAGGTCAACTGCAGTTTTGAAGAAGTATGACTGAAACTTACTGTGTAATGAACGTATATAGCAATACACAGAACCTTGTATATTTATTTAAAAAATCAAATTATTTTCCTGCCTGAAACATTTCAGTGTAGTGTTGCCCTAATGGGAAGATCCACAATGAAGGAAATTTAAACTTTTCCTAATTAATAAAATATCCTCTTCAGAATGCTGGCTATCCAAAATAGGGCCCATATTCTTAATTCTTAACATCTTTAAGTATTTTTTCCTGTGACATTGCACCATTAATTCTTGTTAATAAATTTTTATTAGGGATTTCCCCAGCTGTGGCCTATTGTTTTAATTACTAGTTGAATACAGAATCATTAATTAATACTTATGTTGAATAAACAGCACATACCATTTAAAGGATTAGTCAAACAGATGGAAAAATGTCTGATAAATATTGTGGTTTCATAATCAGTGTCAGACCAGCTTATTTTGTTGTGGGATTGTTTTTCTTTTAATTAATTGTCTTTTTACATAGAAGTTTAAACATGGTTTCAGGAAATTTAATTATTATAATCTATAAAATGTTATTCGATATTTCAATTTGTATCCATATTCTGTTCATTAAAACCAGTGGTATGTTTTTACACATCAGTAAATTCTTTAGATGCCCCAACTTATTTCCTTGTTTTGGAAGGTTGGAAGCAGTAGTTGCCAAATATACTCAGGAAAGTGGACTTCAACAAAACATGCCAGACGGAATGAAAAATCAAGAAAAATTCTCTGCTGTTGTTGGTCTTTCTAAGGGGTAAAAGTTGAGCAAGGCAAATATATAAAAGAAACTGTTTTGGCTGAAGATCAGGGAGGAGGACTGTATAGGAAAAGACAAGAAAGAACTAGTAGGAGCTAGAACAAGGGAGAAATGAACATTTTATGTTAAGACACGTTATGAATTTAACATTGTATTGAAAAATTGGAAGAGGACAGTCCAGCCTAGCAGCAGGAAAAAAGGGACTGGGGACTCATTCACAAGTTCAAATTCTCAGATACAGTGAGAAACAACTCATTTGCTCCATTTTGGAATGAGAGTTGGTATGAGGTCTGTGAAACCTCACAGGGCAGCTCATCCATCTTATTTCTCAAACCAACACAGTTCAAAGGCCATACGCTGTTTATTTTAAAGGGTTTTTTTGATGCCTTGGGAATAATGAGCTTTCTGTACCACCAGAAGTAAAATCCCATCACTAACAGGAATAAAGGGAAGCTGAGATAATATTGGGTGCCAGTGCTCTATGAATACGAATATGATTTCAGGGGATAATTTTCATGCGTATTGCTTGTTGGTTATTGAATAACTCAGCTTTGCTGATAAGAAATAGGCCAACACAGAGCTAACCTTGCACAAAAATTATAAACAAATTTGAAATAGTATTTTGAAAAGGAAACTTTTCCCACTTGTAAAATACAAAGGGCTTTAAAAAAATAGTACTTTCACAAGATTCTGAAATAGGAAGGCAAGTGTTTTAACTGAATCTTTTTTCAGAAATATTGGTAGAGACAGTCTAGCTTTCTAGATGGAATTGCAAAAATACCAGGGATTAGGTGAAATAACAGTCTGGAATTTTAAACATTCTTCATGTTTACTATAAATTCTTTCAGAAAATTACCCTTTTGGAAAAAAATTTGTTTGAGGGGGCAAGAGATTTTTTTTTTTAATCAAATAGGTATTGAAGCCTATTTTGTTAACCCATATTTGAAGTATTTGTGTCCTTTTCTCTCCTGCTTTATTTGTGGAATCTACTGTGATAGGATGATACAGAGACTTTTACACTAACTTTCCTTACAGAACAGATTATTAACAAAAAGTAACCTCAAATCGAAACAGTTCTGGTTATGACACAGGAACTTTTAATTGGTTGGAACTGCTGCTCAGTTTCTCTCTCTACCTTTTGAATGAGATGTATAAATCAGAACCTTCTAACTTAATGTACTTTGTGAATTAGCAGGATATGATTCTTTGCTATGTTCAATATTATGTATTTCACTACATTTCCCTCCATGTCTCCTCAGTTTCAGACTTGATGGGACAGCTTCTCTGAGATACAGAACATGGGCTGGAAAGGGTCACAATAGTGTGTGTTCACTATCAATTTGGGGAAGTATCCTTCCAATCTTGCTTTCAACAAGATTTTATGGCTCTTAAAGTTCCTACAGGAAATCCACTTGTTCCTATAAGAGCTGACCAGCTTTTGGATAAAGTTATCTGCTTAGACCCATATTGGCCCAGGTATTACGGATGTTTTGGGGCTATATGATAGAGACTGTGAATTGGAATATGAAGTGAGAGGGCAGCCAAGATCTCAAAAATGGATGAAGAACTTGGAAATCACACTGGGAGGGATTAAAGCTGTTGATGTGTCTTACTGGTGACTGCTAAACAGAAAATGTACAAGAGGTCTCTGAGAGAACAGATGGCAATCCAGAATCTCTCCTTCTCCCTCTTGGAAAAAGAACAATTTCCTTCAATGACCTTCGAAGTTGCATTCTAGCTGAAGATATCACCGTAGACTTTTATAGCATCTGGGTAGTGCAGCTATCATTTCTATAAGAACATTACAGGAACTGTTAACTTCAAAAAGAATGATATTTTATTCTCTTTCATGTTAATAACCATGATGTTTGTTAAGATGTTAAAAAAATCTGTTAATTCAGAAGTCTGACCTTTCATTTGTTTTTGTGTTTACATGAAAGCAGTTTGCTCTGCTTTGTTGCATCAGAATTGTTGAATTACAGAACCTGGATCCTTTTCAGAAACTCAATCTGCATTGTAAGATTGCTTCAAGACAAAAATTTGAGCTTCTTAGAGATCCACATGTAGACATAAACAACTTCTTTTTTTCTGAGTTTTGTGAGAAATACCTCATATTTTTGCACAGGTTAGATTTTTAGAGAGGTGTATTCCCATCTTATGCCCCAACTGTTCAGCCTGTGTGTATTTCTTCAGCTGAATAACAAACTAAAAACTCTACTGTTTTGACTGTAGGGCTGAATATGTTTACAGTCTGCCATAAATTGAGAGTAATGGTTACAAATTTTCTGATTTAAGATACTTTGTATGAAGTTGGTAACTCATAGGAAGTTGATAACAATAATATGCAAAATACAGTAACCCTAGGTAGTAGCAAATAAATTGCTTTCAAGCATAACTATAATTCTAACATTTCTATCTGTAATAAACACAGTTTCAGAAAAAGTATTGCCAGAAGAAGTTTTTGAACCCTCATTGACAACATATTTTAGAATAGCTAAGAATTCTGGCCTGTCTAATCAGAAGTACAATATCAAATTAACAGGTAGATGTGAAACTAGTTATAAATATTATGAGGCAGTGCAACTTGAGAAGAAATAAAGAAATGACTTGTAAAAGTTTTTGTAAATTACTTCAGTCAGACATAAAAGGAAGCTTTATTTCAAAACTGAAAAATCTCTAGTATTTAAATCTGATAAAATCTGTACTGTTCAAATTCCCTGTAGGTTTTCTGGGCTCCAGTAATCCCATAAATATGTTAATTAGAAAACTATTGACTGTTTTAACACCTTTCAGTTCTCAGCTGATCCAAGTCCAGCTTTTCGGACAAAGAAATCTTCAGTTGTGATGTGTGTGTGTTTCACAAAACAAGCAGTTGTCCAGCATGTTTTCTTTCCAAAGAAATGTGCATATTAAAAATGTATGAGGATTCAACACAGATCTTCATTTTGTTTAAGTCAGTGGTCAAGACTCTGTCAAAAGGACTGGCATCTGTCCTTTATTTTCTGACTCCTCCATCTTGAGTTGTGAGATTCAATGTTTTAACTATATTTTTCTCAGGGAAAACATCTCAGCACATTTGAAATATCAAAATAACAGATATATCTGTCAGTATTCTCTGATAAGTCCTGTGTTGCCATTGTTCCTGTCCAGTTTTGTTCAGCAAGACACTTGAGATAGTCTCTAGGTTGTCAATGTATCTTGAGGAGACAGCTCAACTTAGTTATTATATACAGATAACAGTGATCTGTGGTGCTCTGCTTATGCTTCCTTATGTCTCCTCTGTCTTGGACAGACATTAGAGGCCCAGATTCTGATGTACTGGGGTGGATTGCACGTTGCCTTGGGAGCCCCTATATGGACCTAAAAAGATACAGATATCTGTAGACAAAATCCCAACATAGATTTAAAGACAAGGCAATGATGCATCACCACCCACAAATGTCTATTCCTACACAGTGAGTACAACACATAGAATGACTTATTTAGACTTAAGTGTTTAATTTTAGAAGCTAAGGTAGATGTAATAAACACTGTTTATCTGGAAACATATGGAAATCATGCAAGTTATATCTACAACCAAGTTCATAGCAGTTTGGAATGAAAGAATAAGTGCTCTTTTTGCAATTTTTAGTCTGCTATGGCTAGGTGTCTCCCAGCATGGAAGCTTGGACAGCAGAGAATATGTGTTTATATCAAACTCTTTTCTGTATTTCTTACATTTAAAATGCATTTCTTTGCTATATATGGCACTTATGCTCTTATATTATAAATCCTTACAAAACTATTTTATTACAGACATCAAAATGAGCTCTCATCCCAGAGAGAGAGAGAGAGTCATGGTAATATTTCACATTTGCGTTGCTGCTTCAAAAAACCTGACAGAACCTGAAGAAAACTCTGGACAGAAATTATTGGATGTGAAAGAAGATTCCAGCAACTCCCTGATAGAGAACCAGGGGCTGCCACCACACTATGTAGCCTTAATAGGGCAATAAGAAGTAAAAAGAACAAAAAAGCTTCCACCGTTGAATAAAAGATGAGAAATACTAATTCATATATGGGAGGCTTCAGGGAAACAAGAAAACCAGCAGAATACATGTATGTGACAGAGAGGATGTGGGTCATCTTAGGATGGTCGCACAATAATTCTATTCTTATTTGACTCTCCCCATTGTGTCTAGAGGGAAGATGAATAGAAAAACATTTCAGTAATTACAGCCTGAGACCTAGGAGATTTGACTCTCACTCCTGCTCAGCTATAGTCTCTCCTGTAGCTGGTGAAATCACAGGAAAATCACTTATCTCTGAATTCCCCACATTAAATTCAGGCACTAATGGAATATTAGATTGCCAATGGAGAAAAAAACCAGACACTTCCACAGGGTTGGGGATATTCAGATGGGCTGAACCACTGACTATATATTGGGTATGAAGATTCCTGTCTTCTTCACCCCAGACAAATGTTTCAAGGTAGATGTTATGCGTTTGGGTTTTGGAGATTTCTTTGGGGCTCCTATGCCTAATGAGAATGCTGTGAGAATAAATACTTTTAAAATTTTTTGGCTATGGCATTATATATCTTAACTGTACAATGATCCAGTACATGGTGATAACTCTGCCTTACAGTGACCAGTATGAACAGTCTCTAATTTTATCTGGATCACCAGGATACAAATAGAAGTTTTCCGATATTGCTTTCCTTCACATTTACTAAACTTTCTCCACCACACACAGAGATGGTTTTATTTGATATTACACTGGAGGCCAACCTGTGTCTGAATATTTTGACTTGTTGAACAGCCAGCATCTGTAGCCAGGGCCTTGCATAGCCTCTAAAACCACAGATGTTTTTAGCTGGATAGGACTCAAAATATTCTTTTACCAGTTTTTAAGGTTTTCTGCCCAAACATCTACTTTGTTTATGCACCAGTATCATCAATGGGACTGGCATGGCCCTGGAAATATATTGCCTAACTAACAAACGAGAGTTAATAGAGGAGAAATAAAACATGCATAGTATGCTTTTGCAAAGCCCCACTATTAGGAGCCTGATTGTACTTCTGTTTGCACAGTTGCAAGCTGGGAACAATTTTACTAAAATTAACAGTTATACAGAATACAAATGGTGTTAATTGAGAGAAGAAACAGGCTCTTTACTTCCTCTGGCCTTTCATAGTCTCATTATACCTTTAACATACAGAATCGAGGTTAGGGCTGCAAGGTTTCTGCTAGACCTAAGTGTTTCCTGTCAAAATCACAAATGGCAGAATGTTTTTCTTGAAATCTGGTGGGGATACAAGCACTACCAAAGATTGCTATTACTTAGAGAAGGCTATTTTTAATTACTTAAAAAACCAAAAAACCAAAAACCCAACAAACTTTCAGTCTGCTCACTTTGAAAGTCCGTGAATACTCTAGATAGAATCAGTATTTAACAGGATAGCCGCTGGTCCTTCTCTTATGCTGCACATCTTCAGGTAACTGCAACAGTAAATATCTTTAAAAAGTGGTCTTACCAGGAAAAAACCAAAACAATAAACCACAGAATGCTGGTAGGGTATTTCAGTATTGGTCATATCCTTACTACATTTTTTTTCTAGTTTTAAAGCAGAGACTTCAAATTGATTGTGCTCTACTGACAACCTGATTTTACATGAGAAAAAAAGAGAAAGAGGGGATGTCATGCATCTTTAGACACAGCCATCTAGCCCTACTAGAAAGCTATGAAAAGACTGGTGCTAGTTTTGAAGGTAATTTATGAGATCTGCACAATGAATGGTTTCTTTGAGGTCTAGAATTTAACATGGGGCTTTAGCACAGAATTATCTCACTTATACATGCTGAGAAATCCCTTGGCTCACTGAAGCTGATAGTTATAATCCAAGGAGATTACACTCTCGCTATTTCCTATCCCTGAAAACCTCAACACTGTTTCCCAGGGGGACCACAACATGAGCAGAGCAAAGTCCATGTGTAAGGTATGTACCCACCGCTGTTGGTGTTGGTATCTTTCAATGGTCTGTTTGTAATTCCTGTGCCAGCTCATATTGTATAGAGTCAGACTGCATTAGCATTTCTCCAGTATGCCAACCCTTTCTCTCAGCAATTTTCTATATCTGGCAATAGCTATAACTCTTTGTTTTGTGTTTTGTAGTTCTTTTTTTTTCTTTAGTTAGTCCTTATTCTGTCAAAGTCCTGAGATTATGTTACAGCCATTTCCAGCAGCATAGTCTTGCTCAATTAAGTGCATACACCACTCCCCTGATTTAAGCAGGAGTGAATTTTATAACAATCTTACTTTGCTGGAAAGAGAACAGGATACAGCTGCAATGCTGACATCTCAAACAAAAATTACAAGCTGGAAGTTTAGAAAATCTTCAGCTACTTGGTCTCTCTATACAGAAATTATTATTTCTTTAAGTCCTGTATCAGTTCCCTGCTCTTTTAGAACAACTGAATAGTAGGAGACAAACAAAAAGGAAAGCTGACACCTTTCCATCTCTGTATAGAACCAGTCAGAAAGTGAGAGCTTATCCCATCCTTGCACTTCTTTTTCTATCTTTCTCAATGTCCTTGGTTAGCTTTTGGGGAAGATGAAATTCCAGCAAACCCAAAGAAATGAGAAGCTAGAACTATGTCTAAAGTTTTTGTTTAAATATTTAAGAAAGTTACCAAGTAATCTAGATCAATAAAAAACCCAGCAACCTTTGCATATATTTTAGCCTAGACTGAGATTTTCAACTGAATGTGTATCTAATGCATATCTAATCCTATAAGCAAATCAGCATTACACAATAGAATTAATTATATTAACCAGGCTGTAGATATGAACAAGAGTTCTTAAATCAGAATTTAAACAAATTTAAATTTTAAAACCTTAGATTTTAAAACCTTTTAAAATCTCTATTGAAAATAAATGTAAGGTTTTCAATGGTAGTCCATCATTCTCAAGACAACAGTTAAAGCACATAAGCCAAACCTTCAAATACCCAAAATGGTAGGACTGTTCTAATTTTCCAGTCCTGTATTTTCTAATGGGATCTGGGCAAGTCACATAAGATCTGGTGGTTATCTCCAGTCTGTTCCACATAGAAAATAATTCTGTTAAACAAAACCTCAAACCAGAAAAACAGACTTGATACTCTGACAAAATATTCTGTGTCAATTGTTATATGGACATGTAGGTATTAGGTGGTGGATTAATGTAGGACATTAGGTGGTTTGGGATCTTCCAAAAGTATGACTAAATTGTCCCTGTCATTCCATGGTTTCCATAAAATTTATTGAGCTGTGATAGTAAATAACTCACAGCTTCTCCCAAACTCAAAATGTCACCATGTCCCTCATTGCTGGAAAAGAATGGGACTGCATCTTTTTAAATGTCTTGGGCATTTCCTACAAGCATCCTGTGATCCAAAAATTCCTCCAAATGAAAGGAATACCATTTGTAACACAGTCAACTTTCATCCACTTGCACCCATCTACACTTCTTAGGGAAAGCCTGTCCCAAAGTAGACACCACATACCACAGTACCTGTCTGTAAGTTCCTACTGGGCTCTATGCTATGACATTTTGGCCCTCAAAATAGGACTTTTTGCAGTATTTTTCAGTTTAGTCAATCTGAAATAACATGAAAATGATATTGCAGAACACATCTCTATAGCATGAAGCTGTTATGAATTATGTGTCTGGATGTGAATTGGTGCAAAACCTGCTGGCACACTTAGAGAGCTACAGACAGAGGGAGACAACCCTGCCAAAGACTCTACCATACACTTTATTGGAAATGGCTTTAACTATATTTTATTGTCTTTTAGAAAATAGATGTCTCCTATGTTAATAAATTAATTTAAATATTTGACTTGTGTCAGAGAAGACGACTAGGTTTTGGAAGAGGATACCAGTCTTATAGCCTTGTATATCTTTAAATACCTTCATAAATGCCCAGATACATACATCAATGCCTTTAAAACAAATTTCAAATGTTGTCAAACTTATTCTGTTCTTTTATCTTAGATATAATTGCTTTTTACCGCTGTTAGTTGGAGTCTCAGCATCCGTGATTTAGATCCACATCCCTTCATTTTTCTTAAGTGAGAATAAGTTAGAGAAGAATACTCTGGGCAGTATTCAGCTGTAGACACTCGTCTTTCTAAGCCTTAGCACATGCAATAAGTCAACTGATTTAGATTATTTTTTAATACATTTAAAAAGTAATCCAAAAGTGAATTTAATTTTTACAAACATGACAGAAATCTTAGCCCTTTCAAAATTTCATTCTCCTTTGATAGAGTTGGAGTTCTAACTTTTTGTTTGCTTGTTTGTTTTATGTTGTTTGTATTTAAATGGTTATATATTATTTAAAATTTAGGAATTCTGTGCAAGCTAATATGTTTCCTAGCATTTTTCCAATTAAAAAAAATTAATTTAGGATTTTACATTACAAAGGTACCTCTATCACATTTCCTCAACTGTTTTATTCAACAATTTAGACTGAGCAGAAAATTGTTTACCTCTATAACTAGTTAGACACTTCAAAAAGTTGGTTATTTCATGATGGCACAGACCAAGGTCTTTTAAGGTTGGATTAAAAAAAAGCACTGGTAAAATACAGTGCAGTACTCTTCCACTCTGAAGCAGATTTTGGTTTTCCCACAAAATACAGAGTATCTATTTATCAGGAGGAGAATAACAGCTGTTACATTAAATTTATAGTATTTGCATGTGAAATTGAGAGGAAGATTTTGAATTTTCATACTAAAATTCTCCATATAATGATGCGATATGGATGATTTCATAGTACTTACTCCAACTGTTAGTTACATCAGCTAAAACCTTATTTAGCATCTTCCTGAATGTGTGATGAAATTGTTTCTGTACCTCACTCTAACAGTGATACCAACACTAAAGAATAATTCCTGGCAAAACTTTAGTAAATAAAAAAAGATTGATATGCATTTTACACATCTATACTTGATATTGCAGATTTGTGGTGAAGGAAAGTAAAACTTGAAAAGTCTTACTCTGAAATGTACATTTTTTGCCTAACTATTTTGAGGTAGAATTTTCCAACTACACTTTCTTTCCAAGCAGGGAATTTTTCCCCATCCTTCAACAGTAAATTTGATTTTCTGTTATTTTGCTTGGACATTTCATGAACACTGATCCATGCCTAAGTTCCTGTTACACTGGGGAGAGAAAACACAACCTTCTGAAGGGCCATGTTGCTAGCTGTTTACAGAAATACCTTTTCAATAATATTAGTAGAACTTATTTACTACCTCCCTCAAAGAAAGTAGGAAGCCAAAGCAACCTTTCCATGTGAATCAGTAACCATACTCCTTGGCTGTGTCCTGGTGTTTTCCCTTCATAAATGCAATATGCAGTAGGACCTTACCTACATCAAAGACAGTAGCCCATTGATGGGAAATCAGGTTCCTTTGACTGGGTGGCTTCTGATAGGACTTGATCAAGGGGCCAAAAGCTATCAGCTCAGGCAGGCACCTCTTTTGCTTTTGTTTGAGTCCGGAAATGAGAAAGCTGATAGCTGTCTTTTGGTCCTAATCGGTACCACTCTGCTTGACAGGAGATGAAAGGTGCACCTATTATGGCTGGTAATAGCTGACTACAATTTGCACTCATTGCTGTGGTTATCATTACAAATTACGTGATACACTTTACCTGAATCTTAAAGAAATATTTCACAACAGAAAAATTTTGCCTAACATTACAACTTAGTCTTTTTGTATACCAAGAAGACGCTAAAGTAAAAATTCTTCCAAAAAGAAATTCAGCATGATACAATTATATGAGAGAGCCCAAGAATTCACATAATACTATCAGCTTGAAATTTCTTTCAGTACTTGATATGAAGACTACTCAACCCTTCCACCCTTCCTATTAAAGCTGTGAGAATATGCCTCCCAAATACAAATCTGCATGCATGAAGACAACATGAAAATGCAAAGATATTATATCAGTAGCCATGAATAATAAGCCTATAATTATATCAAGTTGTTCTGGAGGCAAGAAATCACAAGTTTTTTTTTATTTCTACCTCATTAACATGAGATACAAACCTTTGAATAGTAACGTGAGTCCAGTAATGTATAATTAAAAATGGGAAGATAATGAAAAGACAGACTGAAGATCATTGTTTGAGGTAGCAACCCAGCAAAGTCTTCTAGTCTATTAGGGCAATCTGTTAGTCATAAATCTCACAACCAGAATGCACAGCAAATAAATAAAGGATGTTTACTGCCTAATATATCAAGAAGGTGGAGTACTGAGAAGAGTTGGAAGATATATAGGGAGCAGAAAAAAAGGCCCAGATTCCTGTAAATGTACAAGTAATAACAAAAGATGCATGAGACAGTTTTAAAATGTTTAATTTACCAGGGGCATGACCCATTCAATGATTAAATACTGTTCTTTTGCAAAGAAGGCTCAAAACCGAGGCAAATTCTGATGCCAGAATTCAATCATATAGATATATATATATATGCTTATATGTCTATATAGTGTTCTTTTCCCTCAGCCATACCCTCAGGGTATTCTGACACTGAATTTTACATATTATCAGAGAGGAACCTCTGTGTCATTAGTGAATTCAACACCTAAATTGGTTCTTATTCCTATAAGAACTCGTGTTAATGTCTTCACTAGCAATACTTTTTCTTGAGTTCTTTACCCTAAGCAGGTAAAGGGTCTGCAGAAGTGTTTTTCTTAAAGAGGCCACATTATATTTTTTTTCTGAACTACAATATCCTAACATTTTTGAAAGATGTATATTAAAATTTGGAATAAATTTATTCTTGTGAAATTTATTTATGAGGAACAGAAAACCCGCTTTAGTGAGGAACTGACTGTGAAATCAATTTTACCTGGAATAATTCTAGGACTATTATGGGAAATAATATAAATTGATTTTGAACCATTTTGTGTGTACACAGGTGTCATGAATGAAAGAATGAAAGATGTCCACATAAGCAGCTCCCTTTACTCCTGCACACAGACACACAGAGTTTCATTCATTTCATCAGGATTCCTGAAAAGGAATCCTGAATAAGGAATGACTCATGAGTTTATTAGGACTTCTGAATTCATTAGGATTCCTGAATACAGAGTTCTTGTTTGTGAAGTGTCTGATCCTAGGCTTGGTTCATGAGTGAAAAAGTTCCTCCAGCATTCACTGTGCACTGTTAAACCATTAAAGTACCCAATTTTAGTTCTGAACTACTAGTACAAACTACAAATACATAAAAAAAAATCAGCTTGGGTGGGCCTTCTTCAACTCAATCATGTTGAAACATATTTAAAAACAGATGGATTTTTAAACCCTACTTACAGAAAATGTTCAAGAAGGGCCCTTATGGTAAGACATACTCCCATGAAAATCCTTTTCCTCTTGTTTAATCGTTAGAAGTTCATTTAAACATGATCTTGACTACCTGTGAGTCTTTATGAAGTCTGGTGTTTAGTGTTGATTTAGTTTCCTTATACTCTCTTTCTGGTTGAGACCCAGAGGTCAGTAGATTCTTGTTTCCACCAACAGCCAGTATAACTTCTTAGAGAAGAAAAAGTTTGAGCACCTGCACCCACTTAAAGACCCGTGTGCATTTTGTGGGCATTGTGAGACTTACTAGAGGATAACTGAAGTTCAGAAACCTTTAATACATTCTCTTTTTAGTGTTAATATACCTTTGCTTCTCTACCAGGGTATTGCATGGCACTTTTTTGTTGACTTTTTTTAACGTGTGCTTGCCTGTGTTTGAAAGCAAAAAAAAACCTACTTTAGGATGAAAGGCAAAGGGAGTGAGAAACAAAAATTACTGGGCACTACTAAGTAATTCTTCAACCTCTTTAAATTAATAATTTTATGTTAGACTGATTTTATAACTGTTTATAGCTACCATATGGTTTTTATATCAAGAATTTTGTTGTATTTTTAGGTATTTCAGAGACTTACTACAACAAGAAATGTCTTTTTGATTTACTAATTTAAATCAATAAGAACCATAGTACATTCCTTGATGGTGTAAAATCAATAATTACTACAGCATAAAGGGTATATACCATATTCCACCATATTAAAAAGAAAGCTTGACTTCACGGATGTAGCAGTTGCAAAACCGGTTATGAAGCACGTGTGACAGATAAATGACTTTTGACAGGAACCCTATTTAATTTTGCTGTTGTACTGAGAAGAAGAAATTTGTTTAATGGGGCAGTAACAGACACCCTGAAGTATGAGTACAATACACATAATAAAAGCTCACTAATAATTATCCAGGTCCAGGTTAGTAAGTAGTGCAGAAGCTGTCCTATTTTGATAAAGAACAAAACTACCAGATTACTGTAGAAAATCAACACTTGAAAATAAAGACTTATCTTTTCCTTGTCTTTGGTTACATCAGATCTTGGAAATGCTATCTTTCTAATGAAAATTACATATGATACAGTATTTATAATTCTGGTAACTTTCCTTTTATTAGAGTAATTATGTTTTACATTTCCCATGACACAACAAAATTTAATTTTATTTAATATTACATTTAAAAAAAAAAGTTTCTAACTAGTTCCAAGGAAAGTTTGAGCTGAAATGCAAAATTCACTGTAACAACTTCTATTTCTGCCCACAGTGCTCATCATGTGGCTATCACATACACTAAGTGTGTCTGGCACTGTTCACATTGTGATTTGTGAAGAAGCTTTCTCTATATAAGTCTTAGTCTGAGAAAAGCAAATTTTCCTGAATTTTTAGTGATTACTTAATTATAGAAGAATTTAATGGTACTTTTTAAGTATAGAGAATAGGATTTTCCTGAAGGTAATATACAGTGCCCAGTGTACATCTTGATTTCTTAAATTGTTATTGGGCTATCAGCTGATCCTTCTTTATATCAGCATTTTCCTCCATATTGCTTTGGCATGCTCATAATTCCCTGTATCTGCAAAGATTTTAGATAAATGGTTCACTGATATTATCCCTGAAAACTTCCATTCATCCTGAAACATTTTTAATGTACATCAGAAATATTAATTAATGCATTGTGGTCTGCTACCTAACAGTATCAAAGAATGCTATAAGTTATTATTTTACCAAATTTTTATTTTCCTGATTTTTTATAGTCATAAGTTATTTCCATTTCATATACAGAAATATATTTATACATACATACACAAAAACATACACATGCATTTCTATATATGCAAATTGTGTATATATATATATATATATATAATGGGTGTATATATATATATGGATAGATGTACAAAAGTAATACCTAATAAAACAAGAACCATGATTTCAAGTCAGGTTCATTCAGGTTGACTAGTCCTTAACTTTAGGAACACATAAGTGACTTCCTTGAAGGTTTCAACAGCATCAAAACAAAATTCAGTGAAATTCATAGTTCTAAACCAAGTTGGCTTCCTTGTCAGGCTTATTGCACTTATTATAGCAACATCAGTGAAGCTGGGGAAAACATGCTGCTGAGAGACTTGTAGTGAAGAAAAATCATCTGTCGCAGCTGTTACAAAGCATTACTCTTCCACTCTATCTGTTGTAATCTTTTATTAATGAATTTGGCACAACTTTGCTATAGGAAGGAGCAGAGGTTACTCATCAGTGCCACCATAACTTGCTTTTGTATATTTGATAATGGCACAGATCCATAGAAAATCTCTCTTGAATCTTTTTCTCATGAGAGAGTACAGACGCAAAGAACTGTTTTTGATTTATATTAAGATATTTCTCACTGGATTGTTGTGGAGATGTATCTTGCAGGAGAACCAGTGTTCACTCAGTATATTTTCAGGACATGTACAAACATGCTTTGTGAAGTTTTTAACAGAATTAACAGGACAAAAATAAATAATAAAAAAGCCACCTCAAAACCTTCCCTGCTGGACAACTGCAGTGTGTACTTATGCAGATGTCATTGGCACTTGTGAAAAACTACTCTAATAAAGAAACCTGAAACTGAGTAATTGTACCAGAAAAGTAGATACAGTTTTATATCTGGGGGCAAAGTAGTGATTAATGCTGTCATTTGTGTTGGCTGATTGATTTTTACTTATGTATGTATTTTCAAGCTCATGAAACTTCCAGTCTCTGTGCCCCAAATGCTTTTCTTGCCCTTTTAAAAATGCAATGCCTGCTCCATCAGGTTTACCTTAGACTACCTAAGTCATCTTCCCAGACTTCACATAGTCAGTAGGCAGATGCTTCCACAAGGAATCAAAGTGACCTGAAAGGAAAAGTTGTATGAGGAAAAAAACCTCTATATAGACAGTAAGGAGATAGTTGTGGTGAGATAATGTAAAAAGTGGAAGACATAAGTTCAAAATATTTCATAGGTTCACTTGTAAGTGAGCTGCTAAGGTTCCAGTGCTACCTCTTTGTGTCTCCTGTTTTTTCATCAGATAACTGCTGAATAACATCAGAAGTAGCTGTAAGTCTTCTGCTTTTTGTGTCAGTCTTAAAAATATTTCCAAGGCCATATATATCAATTATCAGGTCTGTTGGGGAAAAGGTGATGCATAAAAATAGCCAACCTATTTTTTTTTAAGTCTATCTGTCATTTCATGCTGTAGTGAGTGGCAGGATTGTGTCATTACTCACATGAGATTCAAACTGGCAACATGCTTACGCTGCACTTAAGTATGTCCTACCCTGGGCTGTGCAGTGGGCAACCTCTGCTTACAGGTTCTTCTTCACAGTGCCCAGTGTGTCACAGCTAGAAGGAGAGGCTTTGAAAAGGTGACCTAAAATCTGCTCATGTGTGTCTTTTACTTTCAAAGCAGAAATTAAAATGAAAAGAAGCGCTTCATATATGAAATAGTCACTGGCTTCCTCTGTGAAGATGAATAAGTGCACCTAGGGTCTGACATCACCTTCTCAGCCAGCAGCAGAATTGACCAGAACCTCCTCCTCCTCCCCTCAGATCACTTGTGATGAAATGTCTACTGTCACCTGAAGGTGCATTTGTCTCCACTGAGTAGAGAAACCTACCTCACAAAAATAGATGAGATAAATAAACACAGTTCTGTGGTTTGACTTAACAAGGTGAGGATGTTACTAATTCCAGCTAAGATCTAAGTTTAGGTGCAGATACGACAGTAGAAGGTCAGAAGCAGGTACAGGCAAAAGACTAGGGCCAAACCACAGAGCAGCAGAGGCATTGTGTGATGAACTGAGCATAAGGTTCCTTCCCTGTCTCCCTGTGCTGCTAGGGGCAAGTGTGGTGAGGGAGGCAGAGAAAACAGGGAGTGAAGTTTAGTATGGGAAGAAGGGAGGGATGCGGGGAAGTTGTTTTAAGACTTGGTTTTATTTCTCATTAAACTGCTCTGAATTGATTGGTTATAAATTAAAATAATTTCCCCAACTCAAGTCTATTTTGCCCATGATGGTCCCTGGTGAGTGATCTCCCCCTGCCCTAATCTCAACCCACAAGGCTTTTGTTATATTTCATCTCCTCTGCCCACCTGAGGAGAGGAGTGTCAGAGAGACTTTGTTGGACAGCTGGCATCCAGCCAGGGTAAACCCACTACAGAAGCACATACAGAGAAAGCACTGACTAAAATGACCGAAAGTTTGTCAATTGTTTCCATGTTCTGTTTATCATGCCAAAGTCCTCAGACTAAAACCAGACCCATTTCACGCATACATCATTTCAGTAGCATTTTTGTTACACTTATCTGTGTCTTTATGCCACTGGCTTTTGTGCTTGCCTATAAATCGAAGCTAAATTTAGAGAAGGACGTTGAGGTCTGAAATGTAGTAAATTCCAGCAGTGTTGGGAAAGATGGGCTGCTGTGTACAAGAAACAGGACTTGAATACGTCCTTTATTGGTTATCAGAGAATCCACAGCTGAGATCACTCTGAAATCCAAACTGTACTGAACACATACTTCATTAATTACATTGGTCACAGAACAACTTATATATAAGCTGCTGTTAAGTACCCTGCAAGATTTTTAGAGAGAAATAAAATCTCTTATTAGGCTAGCTGATACAGTTGTAAAAAGTGGACATGTCTCAGGCACATAAGTAATCTTTTGTGTAGACATTCTAATCTTTTGTGTAGACATTCTTAAAGCAGATGGAGAAGGGGTGTATGTTGATTTAGCTTTGGCTGTTTTGACTGCTGCGGTTTAAATAAACTGGCCTCAAAATTACTTAATGTGGTTTTAGCTTGGATACGGAGAAGGTTTGAGTGAAACTACAGCTCTATGTAGCTACAGCCACTTCCATTTAAAATCCCCTAAGACCACCTGCAATCATAGCAGCACTGTTAAAGAACTTTAAGAAGGCTTGTAATTCAATCTTGTTCCTAAGAGTCATTCTATTATGAAATCAAATTATGATTTCTGAGGGTCATACCAAACAAATCTGGAGAAGAGCCACAGAAGGCTCTGGGGAGACCTAATTGTGGCCTTTCAGTACTTAAATGGAGATTGTAAAATTGATGTTCAGTGTCTTTTTACATGGGCAGTTAGTGATAGGGCAAGGGGGACGGTTTTAAACTAAAAGAGGGGAAATTTGCATTAGGGGAAGCTCTTTGCTCAGAGGGTGGTGAGGCACTGGAAAAAGCTGCCCAGAGAAGTCATGGATGCCCCATTCCTGGAAGTGTTCGAGGACATGTTGAATGGGGTCCTGATCAACCTGGTCTAATAGAAGGTGTCCCTGCCCATGGCAGGGGAGTAGAAGGAGATGGTCTTTAAGATTCCTCCCACTGCAACCCATTCCATGATTCTACAAGTCTATGAGTCTATAACTACATTTGTTGCTAGGTGTGACATTGTTTCCAGTTACAAAAAGAGTACTGATGCACCACTTCAGAGGCAAATCACGTCACTTTGCTGTTCTCTGCAACGCTGCACTGCCAAAATCATCAAATTGCAGAATACGTTACTTGGAGGGCCCCTCTGGAGGCCATGTAACCCAAGTGTTTTCTTGTGTTGTGAATTTCTATTTTTAAATTTTTACTCATTGCCACTTGGGCAATGAGTGACTGTCATCGGACGCTACTGTGCATAGTCTGATCCACTCTTCATTCCCTACCATCAGATGTTGATACACATTAGCGAGATCCTCCCATACATTATTTTTTCCCGACTAAAAAGGCCTGTCTCTTTTCATAACGTGCTCCACTTAATCCTTTGTGACCTACCTTGGTCTCACATCCAGATATCCTTATGTTTCCTGGACTGAGAAGTCCAGAAGTGGACGCAGTACTTCAGAGGTGTTCTATCAGTGAGAAGAGCATCACCTCCTTTGACCTAGTGGCAACTATTTCCCTAATGCAGCCCAGGATACTGTTGGACTTCCTTGCTACAAGAACATATTTCTGGATCGGTGCTGGCTTTTTGTCTGCTTAGTATGGCCATATTGCTGGATCCTAAGGTCCTTCTGTGTAAAGCTGCTAACCCTGAGAGTTGACCACTGGCGTGTACTGGTTCCCAGGCTTATTCCTCCCCAAGTGCAAGACTCCACATTTCACCTTGTTGAACTGTGTGAGATTTCTCTTGGCCCAATTCTCCAGCCTTCAAAGTCTCTTTGAAAGGTGTCACAATGCTCTGGTGTATCAGCCACTCCTCTCAGTTCTGTATCATCTGTGAACTTGCTCATGGTGCACTCATGGTGTCCAGACTATTAATGAGGATGTTGAGCAGGACTAGTCCCTGTATCAACCCTGGAGCAAACCATCACACCTCCAACTTCACTTTGTGCTGTTGGGTTGTGTTTCAAGAGTAAAAAGACAACGGATTTTCACATTTTTTCCAATTCATAGAAGTTTGCACGCTAAATTGAAAGCTTAACATTTTAAATAAATTACATAGATAATTTTGCCTCCTTTTTTCCCTTTTATCTCCCATAAAAATTGCTTTCCAAGAAATGACAGCGTTTATTTGCAATACAAAACTTGCGCAATTCACAATGTATAGGCCAGATTTGTTTGAAAAATTTTTGTTCTCCATAGCTGTTCACAGATTTACCAAATTTATCCAATCCCTGGTGAAATCCTACAATTGAAAATCCCTGATGAAAAAGAAAAGGTTTTTCCTTCACTCCTTACTACTTTTACATCTAATTTTTAGCTACATATCTCTCTAGCTACAATGTAAAAAAATAATGAATCCTTTTGTTACCTTGGAATTTCTTGCTGGCCATTTCAAACTGAAGAAGGTATAGGCTAACCTTTTTTTGTCCTTGAACTAGAGGAGGTAACAGCTATTGTCAGATGACTGTGAGGGAACATTCATATCTATCCAGCTAAACTGTACTTAGATACTGATGGGTTTTTTCTCTTTCATTGTTTTCCTTGTATTAAAGCTTACAGATGTTGCTATCCAAGTGAAAATTTATTGTACTGCTTTAAAATCTTTTATAGAAAGGAATTATTTTGTTGTGCCAGTCACTGTAATTATAATCCAACATTTATGCAGTAGAGTGGAAGGGAGACCTATAACTTTCTTAACCTGCAAAACATACTCTCAGTTCTCCAGCTCTTGCCTTTTTGACTGTTGGTCAGAATTATTTAGTGTATCCAGATGATGTTTAATTGATCCACAAATAATACTAACACATGTCTGTAAGAAAGTCAGAACTTGATAAAATAAGTTAGAAGTCATAAAGTCAGTTAGACCGCACAATATTATTTGAACAAATAAAGAGTAGGCCCATTATGCTACTTTTTCTGCAGAAAAGTTAATGCAAATAATTTGTCTCTGAATAAGTGATATTTATAATGCAACCCATTTTCTTGAGAATTCCACAACAAAATAAAAATAAATAATACTTTCCTTAGAAAGTATCTTTGGGTGATATTACTTTAACTATAGTATGCGTACATAGCACTGCTCTGACATTAAAGCTAGTAGTTAGTGTTTCTACAATTTGTTCTCAGAAACCAAGGATGGAATCTTGCCCTTACTTAACTCAGTAATACCAAAGGATTAACACAGTTTGAGAGTTATTTTATGGATTTCCATCATATTAAGTTGGTCTGCCTCAAATATGAGGATAATGTTCATTTTCTTTGCAAGTCTGAATTATAAAATCTTTACTTTAGAGCTGTAACGAAGAACCCATGCACTTTGTTTCTTAGAGTCTTTCCACTGTTGTCAAAATGGAGATCTTTTAATTTCTTCTGTGCTTACCTATTTTTCCTCCTCAAAAATAAGTTGAAACACATCTGATTGTAAAACATAACAGCACCATCACATCCTCTTTCCATTTTTATACCTTTCTGCCTAGAACATTAAAAATAGATTGTTTTTTCTCTGTGTGTTGACTGACTCTCATTCTTTGTATCCAATCCTCTTTGCTACTAAACACAACAACAAACTATGCCTTATACCATCTGTAAGAAAACTGGATGGAAATCAGTTTAAATCTAGTCTTTACATCAAGACCTTGATTTTATGGGTAGCTGCATGGGAGCCACACAGACTTTAGTCTTGTCTAGTACCACATTCCAGAGTTTAAAAATGCTTTGGATCTTGTTATTTGTAATTAGACCAGAAATATCAAAAGGTCCCTTAAATCACCTCTTCGTGAGCTCACCTTCATCTTCAAATGCAAGTTTGGAAAGATAGGAGCAAAGGTTCATTATTTGTATTATCTCTGCCTGTATTTCACACTGCAATGCCATGTAGAGAGCTAAAAACCGACCAGGAACCAGCAAAAGGCTCCTTCCAGTTCCATAAGCAGCAGACTTAGAGCCAGCACTGACACCTACACAAAGCTACACTGCAGTGGGCAAACTCCCTCAGACTTAGAGGGAGCGCTTTTGTCTAGCAAAACCAGCTCAACAATGAACCAGAAATGTAGCAAATGTGAGCTTGGTCTATTTCCCAGGTTACATTATTTTTATGGAGATTTACATCCAAGAATACCAGTAATGCTGAAAAAGTTTTTTGTTAAATCAAATCCACTTGAAAATCTGCATACTTTTTTAACCTCCTGTACTTTATTCACCCTATAAAAACCTCAATCACATTTATCTTGAGAGGGACTTTTTATCCTTTGAAAATCATAGTCTATGTAGATATTTCATTGTGTACTGTCTAAAAATGGTTAGGACAGGTCTCTTTCATGTTCAAAGTTAACAATTTGTGAAAGAATTATGTCTTCAGAACACTTTAACACCATTAAGTGTCTGTAATATATCCGACCTCAGTGTCTCAAAGGCAACTGAAATATGCAGGAGGCCACTTCTGTGACTAGCAAAGGACATTGAGGGAAAGACATATGTCTCTTGGACACTTTCTTGGAGGGAAATGTGATTCAGAATTTCCAGCATCTACCTCCTATTTGTTTTAGAAATTTTAATCCCATGGATGGCAATAGTTCATATCTTAATTCTGTTCTTCTATCAATATTAGGGCACTTACATATTTTTTATGGAAATAGAGTTATTGCCAATTCACACTGCATTGGACCTCCAAGACTGAAGGAAAGACTGGAAATACATCTCTTGCAAAAACTGTGTATGCAGTATAAACAGGTTTCACAGAAGAAGGAATAAAATAAATTGGTTGGAATCATACACTTTAGAAAGAAATTCAGTAATTAATAGGATAACAACAAACTATAGCAAATTTTGTTTGAAAACAATGGGACATTTACTAAAACTAAAGAAGTAGAAAATTTAAGGCTGATAAGTGTAGCACCTTTTTTGGGTACAAAACCTGTTATTAAGAGGTAAATTCCCTGCCATGGAAAGTTTATTAGCAAAGATTTCAGAACTACCCAAACTGGTCATGAGTCTGATCAAAATTTTGTATGATTTATAAAATTTTGGGTTGTTGTTTTTGGTTTTTTGTTTTTTGGTTTTTTTTATTAAGGCTCCATAATGACGGCTAAGCTGCAGAGAAATGGGAAATTTACCATTTTGGAGCCTTTTTGCATCTCCCAAACAAGTCTTCCGTGGAGTATTTGTACTTGGTCACCAGAGCTGGGGTGCTACATTATATGACTGTGCTTCACCAGGCCTGTCTAGAAATACAAAGTAAAAAAGATTCATACAATGGGAAAAGAGATCAGAGTATGGGAGGAATTATATGTCACACTTGTCTACTACAGAGCAAGCCTTTGAAGACGGGAATTCTCCTTTTAGTGCAGAGATTAGGTCTAAGCATTCAGTAAACCTCAAATACTTGACAGCAACCCTGAAAAAGTAATTGCCTTGAAGAAAAAACCTATTGAGTTCAACTCAAATTAAAAAGACCCTTTGTTTGCAATAGGTCAAATACCTTTTCTCTGCCTTCAGCATATTTGAAGCTGCCCTTGACATTTTTATTATTTTTCTGGTTTTATCAGAAGATTTTTTAAGAATCATAACTAGATCTCTAATCTCAAATGCAAGACTTCATGGATGTCTTATGATCCAAGTACAAAGTTTTAACAGTCCTGTCTGAGAACTGGCATTCCAGCTGACACAATTTTTTTTGCCACTAACTTTTTTGCACAAAACTTTGTAGAGTTAGGATCTAACTTGCAAAGGTCCAAAGATACCAAATGCTGTGTACTTTATTCTAAATCAGTATTGAATAATATCAATACCTTATTGATATTATACACAAGGATACTTCTCACAGTGGGTCACAAATATAGTCAATACTGTAACTACAGGCAAGCGGTCTCTTTCAGTTAGAGATTGGTTTACATTTGGAGACAAAAATTTCATGTCCTTTCCTATATTTTTATTTTCTTTAGTCATAATTGTCCATGATCATTAAATGTGAAACTCTGTTAAACTCTTAGAACCAATGAGTTGCATGGTGTAATAATTCCACAGGCCAATGACATATGGAGAAAGCTTGGCATTTTATCACTTTGTGTCTCTCCATTCTGTATTTCTTATCACACCCTTAATTTTCTTCTGTCTTGAGAATGGGATAAATTCTGGACCTACCAGACCATTTTTAATAAGACAACGCAAGTACATGCTGAACTTTTTGACTTCTTCTCTATCCATAAAAATTTAGGAAGTTAAATTAATTGGAGAATATGATTTTTATAATCTGCAGACTTAGCAAGGAATAAAAAAATTACTTGATGTTTTAGTTTAAATCATTCAAGTAAAAGAAGATTATTGTGGCCTGGAATTATATATTTGGCAAAGCAATGTTTTCTTTCAGTATTTAATATTACCAGGATTATCACTGATTTTATAAATGATTAAACATTTCATGTCACAATACATTTTTTTATATACTGCTATATATTCACAGCAGTTTTTAAAGTGTCATGTATTTATGCCTGTGGCTACTAAAAAAATAATTAATGCATAAATGTTTTTCTTCATTGTCAACTCCCTTACAATGATTTCACTCAATATTGATAGAAGTATATGATAATACTAGTGGTATAACTAATTAAGGAATAGTATTTTAAAATATTTTTTTCTTTAGAGATTTGCTCTTATGGGTGACTATTCTTATTTAACTACATTTTTCATTACAAGATAAAACATGAGATTTAATGACAGCAAATGGTGCCAGGTTAGAGCTTTTACATATAGTTGACTTACACTGAAACACCAACCACAATCATGCATGTCAGCCTTCTTAAAGTTTATCAGCATTATGCAGCTGTTGCTTTTCCTGGAGAAAGTGCCAGCAAAACATAATGAGGTTACAGTGAACTCCAAAAAGCAAAAACTTTCAAAGCAAGATCACAGAGCACTGCTGGTGAAACCTCAGTCAGTCTTATTGCTTATTTACATAATATTACCCTAAATGCTTTGCCTTAGGATTTTACTTTGAAAACTTGTCCTCTCTGGGGAGTCTTCCCAACACTGCCTCTTAGTTTCTCTCCAGAATTCCCACCACACCAAAAAGTTTTAAGAAAGCCAGAATACGGGACTGTAGATACTTTTTCAGGCTGGGCATAGCAATAAACACAGCCTTGACTGGCAACCGAGTTATTCCAATCTAGGTGTATTTCCTCCTTTCTTAGGTAAGAAAGATACTTGAATTCTGAGTTACTGTATCCACACCAAATATATTGTTCAACAGGTCTGTATTTAACAACAACAATAAACAAGTTTTACTGAGGTTAGATCCCAATTTCTGAAAGAACTGACTTCTCAACAACTAGTTTGTATGCTGTTTGAATGAGGAACACACCAGCTTGATCAGCTCTGGCTTCATGTTGCCGTAACATTTGCAAATTACTTGGTTGTGCACCTTCACCTTTCACCTCAGACACTGATCTTATGAACTTTCATGCACTTCATTGCTAAGACCTGTGCATGTCTATAACCAGCAATAATTACTATCCAGCAGAATTTACATCGGCATCTTTTTTTAATCAGCAGCAGCAAATTCTGTGCTCCATTTTGCATAGTCATATGTGATTTGTTTGACATAAATTGAACACTTTTAATTGTGTGTGTGTATGGCTGTACACACTTAGTTTTTGAATTTGCAAAGTGGATGGTTGGAGTAAGGCTTAGATGTACTCCTGGACAGATTTAATCTTCTTCCAACTCTAGTGGTAAATTCATTCTGTTTATGGCAGTATAAACAGAAATGTGTTTTGTTATCTTTCTTATAGTTCATTGCAAGGACTTGAGGTATTTAATAAATGAAGACTATGGTAAATACTCCTCCCTCTTCCCAGATGATTTTTAATGTTTTTTTTTTTTCTCAGAAAGTATGTATATTTTGCAGCAGGGAGCATTTATCATGTGTGATGTTGGAAATCAGTGAATTAACTGTACCTTTCATGCAATTAAGTTTCCATCAGGAAACAGTTTTACTTTTCTAGTTTATCCATCATCAGGTGCTTCAATTGACTTTCACTATCTTTTAAATACCTCACTTTGTACAGTAAAAGAATTCCCTGTAGCTGTAATTTTCCAGGTAACTTTGGTATTTTTTACAATTAAACAGTATAGTGGTTTCTGGTGGTTTTTTGTTTGTTTGTTTTTTTGTTTTGTTTTTGGTTTTTTGTTTTGTTTTTTTTTGCTAATGAATTTGTCTAATATTTTTTCTGTAGAGAAGGGATTGTAGAAAACATGTTTGGGAAAAGGGAACTGAGAAAATTTCTCAGACAAATTACTCTTGTAACAACATCTAATGTTTGCTTGTTTGTATGTCTGTGCAGCTCTAGTTTTAGTGTTTATGCTCAGTTATATTGATGTTCAACTACTTTTTCTTGAAATACTGCTCAGTCTCTCCCATCTTTGTTGGGTTCTAGTAGAAAAATCTTTTTGATACCATTTTATTGCCACCATAAAAATTCAAGGTGAATACCAATAGGAATTGAAATATTACAGTTCTTCTGTTTACTTCCAAATAAGAAACCCATTAGTGATCATTAGCAGGTGTTTTTTCAAATTTATTATGTTAATTAATATTCCCATGGTACCAAGGTCACCAGCAAAAAAATATGACTTGGTTTGTTAAATTTATATCCCTTGAAAATGCAACTTGTTTCAAAAAATAAAACATTTTACATTTATATTAGACAGGTACAATTCCTTGTTATAATTCTTTCCATGTATTAGTAACACAGGCATTAAAATAGAATTCCCTTGAACAAGAAATGAGACAAAATTCTGATTTTACTTCAATTCAACACAATTTAAAACTATATTTCAAGAATAATGCAGTGTATTAAAACACAAAAAGAGAAAGAATTTCTAATCTACATTTGTAATATATCATTCAGTTATACTCACTCCTTTAGTTTTTCTTAGAAAGAAAAGTCTTATGATTTAACAGCTATTTGGAGACCTGAACTAAGTAAATTGAAAATTGATGCTGCAATTCAGGTCTTACAGGACAAGGTAAAATCACTGTTCCCTCTGAGGATGTAGTATTGCTACCATATTTGCATTTTTAGATTCGAGGTTTCTCAGTAATTCATATTCAGTGACAGAAATAATCTGTTGTTATGATTTGATTTTTATTTCCAAGTTCATGGTGTTAATTTCTTTTTCTAATTCTCCTCCTTGTTATCCATGTCGATTTTGTAGTATTTATCATCCTGAAGCCCAAAGTCAAATATTCAGTTAGCTTCTGGTCTGTACCTATAAAGTCTAAAATCTCAAATCCACGGGCACTGCTTAGTAGCTCAACTTCTTTTGTTTTATTTATGTTGATAAATAACCTTTTACTGCTTGTTTTCATTTCCTTTGCAAGGTTTAACTCAGCTTCACTGTCAGAAATTCTCACTTTATCCCTTTGCTTTCTAGCCTCCCAAGATGTAGCTTTCTTTGCTGGTTAACTCCTTTTCATAATTTTTCCTAGAATTTCTCCCTATATCAAAAATATCATGGGAATAGAAATTAATTCATGTACACCTGGATCCCCTCAGCTAAAATTTAATCATCATGTAAACCATGGTTTTGAGATAATTTACACCCTGGGTTAGCAGAGATTACAGTGTCTCCTTCCAACATCTTTATCTGACTTTACCGACAAAATTCTTACCTTCTTGGTGATGTACCTTTAAGTTTCCCCCTGCACATAGTGAAGTTTCTTGTAGAATTAGTTGTATTTATCCTTCAATTGAAACTGAATCGGTTTGTGATTCCATGGGCTAAAGATATTTACCTAATTATTTCCTCCATTCTCATTTAAAATAAAATTCACTCTTCTTTCTATAAAAACCTTTGGTGCAGAAAGACATGAAAACTCAGCTGGGATTTTTCCTAACTGGGCCAAATTTTATTGTCTAATAACTGGAGCCTGAATACCTTATTTTCCGTTAGCTGTATTTAAAAGGTAGAATTTTTAAGAGAGTCTGATTCTTCCTACAGTAAAATTCTGGTTTTCATGGCCTCTAATTTTGTTGTTCATACTGGAATGTGGTCTTGAATTTTGCACACCAGGTGTCTGCCTCAGGCTAATCTTTCTCTTTTCATAGCACTAGCAACAAATCCAGATGAAAGAATGGGGCAGATTCCTATGGAGTGAAGTCTGGCCCACTTTGAGTACAGAAATATCCCAAGAGCAAAGGGACTGGATCACTGGTGTTCATTTGTAGACAACTGGAGGTCCAGGTCTTGAGAAATTTGTAAAAGGACATGAAATTCTCAAGCCTTCTCTGTGGCCACTAAATGCACATTATGCCAACAGAAAACGTATGAGGAACATTTCATGGTGAATTTCCCAGCATATTCAAATTAAGAGTTAATTTAAGGTGCAAAAATGTGCAGTTGTAGACTTCACGTTTTTCAACTTCTTGGTGGTCTCCCTGAATGTCAACAAGGTGCTTCATGCCAGATTTTGTGATTGTGTTGATACCCTACATTGTAACATTCCCGTCCTTTATGTATATAGTTGTAAAAGGTAATCAATCCACCGTATTCCCGATTTTTTGAGAGAATGCTACTTAGTCATCCTTGGAGTAAAACCAAATATTACATGTGTGCTGCTTAAGTGAAAATCTCCAGTCCAGTCTGATATTTTAAGCCATGATCCTTTGAGTAAAGTAATCTCTTGGTATATAATTAATGATTTGTGTAAAAGGGGGCTGAACTGAATTTGCACAAATGTTTCTAATTTCCTGGGTTTTTTTTTCCTGTTTGATTTGCACCCTGAAGAACAGTATTAACCAAAGATTTTATTTTGTGTTTTTACTACTCCTGTTACTCTTAATTTTTTTAATTCAGTTCCGTTTTCTTTAAAAGCTGGAGAAGCAAATCCTTTTAGCTATTACTAATTGGATCCGGGTTTAGAATGCAAGTTTTAGGCATGAATGAACAGTGCTTTACATATGTCTACTACATGCAGGGTTACTGACCTGAAGGCACTCTTAAATTTACACAGGTCACTGAAGTCACTAATTTGTAGGGTGAAGTCTTGCTCGTGAAGGCTGGTGAAACAAATAGATTCTGCCTGTTACAAAAGTAGGATTTGACTCACTATTCCCTGCAGTATTTCTTGTAATCTTACACAAATGGTGAAAATGCAAATCTCATATACACTTGCGTAAAACATTCCTTACCAGTCAGAAGTACTCAATTTTTTTTCAGAAGGCCTGTGTGTGTTGTACATGGCATCAGCATCATTTTGTATGGCATCTCTGAACACCACTGTGAGGGTACTGTCTTTATCCTGCTAAAGAGGAGGAAAAGTAATATTTTTACATAGGTTGCACATTTCATAGGGTTTCAGGTGAAATTAATCTGTTCACCCAAAATTCATCCAGGTTAGATTAATCTGCTTTCTTAGGCAGTGCATTCATTCCAGGACCTTTAGAGCAAAGCCCACAAAGTCCTAAATTGGGGGGGTTTCTGTCTGACTTAAGCTGTGATTGACTTCTGTATAAAGATGAATTACAGACATGATAGTTGTGACTCATGCACTTGATATTGATCTAGGACAAAAACTTTCTGAAAGGTTACATTTACCTACTTGACATGTTTTCCTTTCCCCACTTAGTGACCACTGGCATATGGGAGCAACAGCAGCTCAATCCATATTTGGGGAAGTATTAGGGAAGTGTTTATTTCTACTCTGATTTTCTAGAAATCTATAGACCACCCTGAAATGTGCCATTTTAGATCATATAAATTTGACAAAAATGTGAAATATATTAAACCACACACAAATGTTTTAAAAACATGTTTAAAAAATATTATTAGGTGTTACTCTATTGGAAAGTGTTTCAATATTAACTTTATATACACTGGCTTTGGCTGATCTTGGTTGTACTTTTTTATAGGTTTTGACATTTTAATTTCCTGTTTTATTGTCATTCATTAACATTCTTGTTTTGTTTTGCTAAATTTAAGTTTTTTACTTTTCTTAAAAATTCATGTAGTTAATAAGTGAACTGCAGGACTGTTCCATTCATAGAATGGAAAATTCTTGATGAACTCAAGACAAAGAATATACTTTAATCAGGCTTCAGAATCTGTTTGCTGTCTGTACAATGGAGCAGTTAAATTCCAGTCTCATCAGGAATGCAATGTCACTTCTACATCTATGTCACTTCATAAATTTTAAAAGAGAGCATTTCCTAGTGTGTAGGTAAGAATTTTTTATCTCTATATATTAACAGACTACTGTCTGAAAAATAGACAAGGTTTTCTAAATAGTGATTACTAACCTCCAGTTGCACAGGTCAGTAGTTGACCAATATTCTACATTGTTTGTCTGAAAAAGTCACAAATAAGTACTGAAAAGGCAAGAAACTTAGACTCTGGGCAGCATCTGGTACGGTTAAAGAAATCCAAGGAATATGGAGGTGAAGTGTCATCTAGCAGTCACTCTATCTCAGAGCAAGGAGATAAACTTTTTTTTAATTGTTCTTGGTGTGCATATCTTTTAAATACCTCTTGTGATGTTGGTTTCAACACCTTCAAATGGAATTTCATCCATTGCATAACTGCCATAATAGAATTTTTTATACTTGAAGTTTAAATTTTCCTTACTTGGAAGGAAAGCAATAATTTGTTGTCCCTGATTCAGTATATGTGAAAAAGATGGATTATTTACCATTTTAATATTATATTCTGCCCTCAGTTCTCTCTTTTATGGACCCTTGTTTTTAATAATTTTTCATAAATCATAGAATATTTTTTGGCCTTTTTTTTGTCTTTGTCTGGAGTTCTCTTCTGCATCCCACTGTGCTGAATCCATCTTAGACTGAGTTCACAAGCATTAGATGTGGACTCCCTTTCAATATGCCCTAATGGTGACACTCAAGCCCCACAGGTGGATTATATATATCATTAATGTTCATAGAAGTAAGATCTCTCCCTTCCTGATACAACATCTCACTCTTCTGAAATCTCTCTGCCCAAAAAAATTTCATTCTTTCCTTATGGATTTGATTTTTCCTTTCCATGTTTAGTAGTGTTTATTTATATATTCAGATCATTGCGGCTTCTCTATTTTTTCAAGATCAACTTGGATTCCAATTCTGCCTTTTGAAATTAAATCCCTCACAAGTTGCTGTCATTCATGAACTTTCTACATACACCTACATCGTTAGTTAAAATACTGAATGATATCAGGTCAGTCTGTGAAGGGCATTATGTAATATATTCTATCCATTCTCTAGCAAGCTATTATCAAGCTTTCTGGGCAAGATTTTACAGCAGCTTTACTCGGGCCATATTTTCCCCGTTGAGTTATGAGTATCATGTGAATCTGACATCTATTACTTTCTCAGATCTTGTTATCCTGTCAAAGAAATTTAATTACATTGACATGAGTTATTTTTGACAAATTCATGTTGGTGCGTTTTGTCTTTAGGTGGATACAAATTGATTGTTTAATAATTTGCTTCAGTTATCTTTCTATCAAAGAAAAGCTGACTCTTCTGTAGTTCCCTGTGTCCTTTTAACCTCCCATGTTTGTTCTCTGACTTTCTAGAACTTGTTCACCTTCGACAGACCTCTCTCATTTTTCCTACACCTGCAAAGAAAGGCTTTGACTAACTCTATGTGTACTTTGGGGTGATGCTTTTCAAGTCATAACGAATATATACAACTTAATTATTTGATAGCTACATTCTCAGGCTGGTGTTCCTATATCCTCATTAATAATAACTAAGTTAAGCATCTGGACACAGTTAGCTATTTTGTGAAGACTGAACAATAGAAAGCTTTAAACATTTCAAGCTTCCTTTACAAGTCCATTAGTTGCTCAGTTTCCTCATATTTGTTTCTATATTTCACTTCTATCTAATGTTTTGTAGAACTTTCTTCCATGTATTTTATAATTGTAATATATATTCCATGTTTTATTTTCTTTATTTCTTCCCATATACTTTTGCTATTCATTAGTCTTTAGTTTTAGTAAGGTTTTTCATAATATTTTCATTTTAGATTTTCAAAACCAAGATTTTCTTTTGTTTTGATTTTCAGATGATTCATATTTCATTATCTCATTTTTAAAAGTTCCTAATGCAAGCATATAAGACATTCCCTGTATTTTCTTATGAAATACAGTTTTTCATTGCACTTTTCACACCACCTCTTTCACAGATATAAATGTCTTATAAAATTGTTGTTGAGAGGCTCAAATAGGAATCTGTTACTGCAGTGATGCAAGGCCAACTCTTGTTACCTGCAGAAGAAACAGAAAATGTTACTTTTGCTACAGATTAATCCTGTCTGCCCTTCTGATGAGAACATCAGCTCTATGGAAGAGACCAAAGCTCTTAAAGGAATATGGCAGCAGAAGATATGTAGTTTTTCCTGGTCTTGAAGAAATTAGAAAAAAAAAACTTGCATTTGGAAAGGAGAAGAACTGGGTTGTGTGTTTTACAGTAAACTGTTGCTGGATAAAATAGAAATAATCTGAAGAAAAATATTGCTATTTATAAATCCTGTTTTCCCTGCTTCATGTGATGGCCTTAAGCATTAAGGCATTTTCTGCATGCTTCTCATTTGTCTCCTTAGCTATTCAGTTCCTAAGGAGTAAGTGTCCCTAAAATCAACCCTATCTTTTTAGAAAATATATAAAAGCATAATTTTATCTCCAGTGAGGAAGTTCTGGAACCACCCATCAATGTTAACCACCATTAGTAAACGTTAAAGAGGGTGTAACTTTGGAATTAGATGTTTAATTGCCAATTACCTTTAATTGCATTATATGGCTCAAGCTTTGTTGTGCTTTGTAGAAATAGATATGCTGGTTGTTAGATACAGATTTATTATTTACTACTAACAATCATTAGAATTCCATATTCTATGTTTAATCTTCATGCAACATTTTCCTTCTTACATTGCTTAGGCATGTTTGGTTTATCCTAACCCTGATGAATTTGGTGTACAAATTGCTTAACTGATTGTGCATTATTCCAGTCATTCCTAGTGAGAAAGTACTAATGAGTTTCTGTAAAGTCTGGAAAAACTACAGATATGTATAAAAATAATGAGCAACCTGTCCATGTGCACCTATGAGTATCTTTCCCAAAGGCTAAGGACTGTTCTTGAAAGGTAATTGGAAAATAAAGGTCTTCTACTTTAAATATGTAAATTATGTTCTATTCATTCTTGAGTCCTTTACAAGACCATTGGTTAGGTTGGAGGTAGAGCGGATATAAATTTTTGGAAGTATCAGAATGTTTCTGTCTTTTCTCCTACCTTTCTCTAATATTTTTGAGCATTAAATTGTGAAGTTTATATGTTATCTGAGGGAGACTAATGTACCAGCATTTCTCCAGACCCTACAGTTTTCTTTTAGCACAAACATTAATACTATCAGATTACCTCAATTTGTTACTTCATATTTGCATTTCTGGCATCAGATTGACATGAGCAGTAGGACTATTTTAATTAAAACATTATGTTTTGGTTTTTTTTCCCACAAGGAAGTAACATTAGTCTTTGTTCAAAGCAAAACTTTAAACAGTCAAAAAATAAAAATTGCAAACCACTCAAAAGCCTAACATGAGTAGTTTCCTTGGCTCTTAAAGTATCAAGCCATTTCCTCTTGCTTCCTTTCACACTAAACAACCCAGCTAAAATCTGAAAAAACACACTCTTACACATTGCCTTACCAATAGCTGCTAGTCCAAATTTTCCTGAGCTGCCCTTCTAATACTCATTGGGCCATTAGCCCTGCCTTTCCCCAGAATAATTACCAGCACAGCCCACCTGGCTCTTTTGCAGCAGAACCACAAGTATTTGGTTAACTGAAAGAACCCAACTACAATGAGGCAGACACAAAAGGAAAAACAGGGAATGGCAACGCACAAAAATTTTCTTTGCTCCTTGAGTAATATAAATTTCACAAATCGTCTTGTCACACTGACAGGATTACTTTTAGAGACTATGAACAAATATATAGTGCATATATATATATATATGTACTTGACTAAGAACATCAATAAAAAAACAAATAGAACCTCTGCTTCAAAGTCTGCATTTTATTCTTTTTTTTCTTTTTCTTTCCATTTGGTTAAAAAAGTTTCTGTGTCCCTTTCACATGGAACATCCTGCAATACTAACCTCTGGCACTGATGAGTCACTTGGTTGTTCAGTGTTTAGCAAAGGAATCTGGCACCAATATCCTGGCTAATATCTCAGCTTGGTAACCTCATGATTCCTGTTCTGAGTGTCCATAACATGGTTTTTCTTTGATCAGAGTAATTTTGTCTATAAGTTGTGTTTATATGTCATGCCCTGTACTTGCTCAGCAAAGGCATAGAAAATGTAGATGTATTTCTGAATAACATATTTGGTTCAGGGAGCTGAGTGGTAGCACTGTATGGGGTACCAGGCAGGCAGTGTACCAGGAATCACAGACCACCCAAAGTGCCACTGAAGAGATACTTTCTTCTGTAAAGGTAGGAGCTAATTGGTCTGAATCTGTTTGCAAACAGAGAAGGGCTGGTGGAAGGTGTGGTGGTCAGAGATTGTCTTGGGCATATCTACCAGAAATGACACAGTTTTCAATTATTCCTGTAGTAAGAAAAAGGTCACAAAACCTCTACCTTGTCTGGAGGACAGACTTTGACCTATTCAGGACATTGGTTCAGAGAGACCCCATGAAAGAGTCCCTAATAACAAACGGGTCCAGGAAGGCTGGACAAAACTGAAGAAGGACATCTTAAAGGCACAGGAGTTAGACATCCTTATGTACCAAAGGATGAGCTGTTGGGGAAGAAGACTGGCCTGGCTGAGCAAGGAGCTTTTGCTGGAACTCAGGTGAAAGAGTTTATGACTTCTGGAAGACGGGACAGGCAAAATAAAAAGGATGTTGTTAGGTCATGTAGAGAGAAAATTAGGAAAGTAAAAGCTCAGCTGGAAATCAATCTGGCCACTGCTGTGAAAGACAATAAAAAAGTGTTTATACAAAGACATTAAGAACAAAAAGATGGCAAGGAAAAATCTCCATGCTTTATTGGATGTGTGGGAGAACATTGAAACCAAGGTTGAGGAAAAGGCTGAGGTACTTAATGAAATCTTTGCCTTAATTTTTAACAGAATGACTGATTATCCTCAGGGTAATCAGCCCCCTGAGCTGGTAGACTTTGATGGGGAGCAGATGTACCATGTGCCATTCAGGAGAAAGTAGTTAGTGACCTATTGAGTCACTTAGACACTCACGAGTCTATTGGGCCAGATGGGATTCATCCAAGGGTACTGAGGGAGCTGGTGGTGGAGCTTACCAAGCCACTTTCCACCATTTTTTATCAGTCCTGGTTAATGAGGGAGGTTCCAGAGGACTGGAGCTAAATGTGACACCCATCAACAAGAAGGGTCAGAAGGATGATCCAGGGAACTATCAGCTTCTGAGCCTGACCTTGGTGCCAGAGAAGGTCATGGAGTAGATCACCTTGAATGATCATGCAACAGGTACAGGACAACCAAAGGATCAGCCCCAACCAGGATGGGCTTAGGAAAGGCAGGTTCTGTCTGATCAACCTGATCACTTTTTTTTGGCTAGGTTACCCACCTAGAAGAGGGAAAGGCTGTGGATGTTGTCTATCTGAACTTCATTAAAGCCTTTGTTACTGTCTCCCACAGCATTCACCTGGAGAAGCTGGCT
>VZTX01022105.1:434814-474878 GCA_013400915.1 Pardalotus punctatus | reverse complement strand
CCTTGTCTGGAGGACAGACTTTGACCTATTCAGGACATTGGTTCAGAGAGACCCCATGAAAGAGTCCCTAATAACAAACGGGTCCAGGAAGGCTGGACAAAACTGAAGAAGGACATCTTAAAGGCACAGGAGTTAGACATCCTTATGTACCAAAGGATGAGCTGTTGGGGAAGAAGACTGGCCTGGCTGAGCAAGGAGCTTTTGCTGGAACTCAGGTGAAAGAGTTTATGACTTCTGGAAGACGGGACAGGCAAAATAAAAAGGATGTTGTTAGGTCATGTAGAGAGAAAATTAGGAAAGTAAAAGCTCAGCTGGAAATCAATCTGGCCACTGCTGTGAAAGACAATAAAAAAGTGTTTATACAAAGACATTAAGAACAAAAAGATGGCAAGGAAAAATCTCCATGCTTTATTGGATGTGTGGGAGAACATTGAAACCAAGGTTGAGGAAAAGGCTGAGGTACTTAATGAAATCTTTGCCTTAATTTTTAACAGAATGACTGATTATCCTCAGGGTAATCAGCCCCCTGAGCTGGTAGACTTTGATGGGGAGCAGATGTACCATGTGCCATTCAGGAGAAAGTAGTTAGTGACCTATTGAGTCACTTAGACACTCACGAGTCTATTGGGCCAGATGGGATTCATCCAAGGGTACTGAGGGAGCTGGTGGTGGAGCTTACCAAGCCACTTTCCACCATTTTTTATCAGTCCTGGTTAATGAGGGAGGTTCCAGAGGACTGGAGCTAAATGTGACACCCATCAACAAGAAGGGTCAGAAGGATGATCCAGGGAACTATCAGCTTCTGAGCCTGACCTTGGTGCCAGAGAAGGTCATGGAGTAGATCACCTTGAATGATCATGCAACAGGTACAGGACAACCAAAGGATCAGCCCCAACCAGGATGGGCTTAGGAAAGGCAGGTTCTGTCTGATCAACCTGATCACTTTTTTTTGGCTAGGTTACCCACCTAGTAGAAGAGGGAAAGGCTGTGGATGTTGTCTATCTGAACTTCATTAAAGCCTTTGTTACTGTCTCCCACAGCATTCACCTGGAGAAGCTGGCTCCCCATGGCTTAGGCAGGGGCACCCTTTGCTGGATTAAAACTGGTTGGATGGCTGGGCCCAGAGAGTGCTGCTGAGTGGTGCCACATCCACTTGGTGGCCGGTCACCAGAGGGATTCTCCAGGGCTCCGTATTGGCCAGGTCAGTTTAATATTTTTATCAATGATCTGGATCAAGGGCATCCTCAGTCAGTTTGCTGACAACACCAAGCTGGGTGGGAGTGTTGATCTGCTGCAGGCCAGGAAGGCTCTGCAAAGAGATCTGGACAGTCTGGATCAATGGGCTGAGGCCAGTTGTATGAGGTTCAACAAGGCCAGGTTCTGTGTCCTGGGATCACCACAGCCAGTAGTATTTTAACCCCTCACTCAGCTGTTGACTGATCTGTTGTTAAAGTACAAAAATATATCCCAAATGAGGTAGTGGAACTCACAGTTCCTTCTTGCAAGAGTTACCCAGTCATAGGCCAGTCCTGAAGACTTCTGTTCCTCTGACTTGACTGTGCAGTGTCAGGAGCTAGTAAGTTTTCCATCCAATAACCATTGTCTCCAGCTTCTGGATGCATCTGGATTGCCCAGCAGGGTGCCTAAAATCATTGTTTCCTTCCCACTGTTCCTTCCCATCTCTTCCCATTCTTTGGCCTTAACAAAGCCAAATGCTTCAGTGTGAAGGAGGTGTGTTATACATGTGCTGTTGAACATCTGGCTAATCCTCTGTGAGGGCCAGAGAATTGTGCAAATCCTAGAATGGGAAACTCTCCAGGAAAGGATATGAATCACTAGCTCTGTAAGCAAATTATTACTGGTCTCAATTGAAATCCAGGCTTACAGCTCTCTCATTCTCCATCGGCCCACTCAGTTGGAGTTTTGATCTGCTTAAGTTTAAAGGCAGAGTATGCATAATGTAATTTATTTTATGTATGTTCTAGAAAAATATTCATTTATACACATTTTCATACCTTGAAACAATTATGATCCCAAGAGTGGTGGGGTTATAAAAAAATGAGTAAGAGGGAAAATGTCATTTTAGGTCTCAAATCTTGCTATGCATTTCTGACTTCCTTTGAAATTGTGGCCTGTGATGCATTTGAATGGGAAGTCTACTCTTTCTTCTATTTAATGTATGATTTTGATCACACATGTACATGAAACACCAGAAATTGCTGCTTCCCTTCTTCATACTTTGCACTGCTTTCATCAAATTTTATTTTTATAGAATTCTATGTGAATCATATCTTCACATTTTCATCCTGCTAGTCCCTTGAGGCTTTAATCCAGATCAGATATAAAACCAGAGGAATGTGTTTTCTGAATCAAATAATGTTGCAGCTCACATAGGTGAAAGGTTCATCTGGAGAACTGATTTCAAATGTCAGGATGATAGAAATTAAATTCAGTAAATGCTGTGACATTTAAAATAGTTTTTTGCCAAACTCTCATGAGCAAGTAGTGTGATTTTGATATCGTCAAACTGGAACTTTTGTTTTAATTTGATCTTTAATCAAGAATCTCTAGTCCCAAAGTAATGTCCATTTAAACTGTATTTTCCTGGCATATAAGAATCATGTTGAAGATATGGCCAGAAACTCACAAAGAAGGTTGTGTTCCAAACAGAACTTTGGTTTGACTCCATACTCTTTAGGAAGTTCTTAATGCATACAGCATAAAATGCAAGGAACCGTGTAAAAGTCAGCTTCTGTGGTGAAAGTCTTACCAGGATTCTGCCTCAGAGTTAAGAATCTTTGATTAACATTGCTTTTGCTCAGACACAAGGTAAGACTTAGAAAATTATGTTAAATCCTCAGAGAGAGATATATGGTAAACAAAGAGTATTTTTTATTTCTGGAAAATGCAGAGTTCTTGAAAAATATATTGCATTTATAAATCAATACAGATTTCTTCAAAATTATTAATGACAGCACTAAAAAATTAATGACATTAAATATGTATAGATACGTTCTTTAATATTGGCTTGGTTTTGCTTTACCAGAGGCATAGTAAGAAAAATGTATTTTAAGTAGAATTTTTTATGCAAGTATAATCCTAGAATTCTTAATTTTTAAACAGAGATTTTAATGGAGTTGCAGAGATGGAAGGCTATTGCTTTCAGTAAATTATTAACTTTTCTTTTTATAAACTTTTGGTAGTTGGAATAAACTGTAGAAAACTTTTTCCAACTTGATGTAACAAATCCAGCAAGGACATGCAAAACCAAGTTAGCTGATTTATGATCTAGGGGCAAGTGCTAGCAAGAATAGCAAAGACTACATCACGGACTAAAATAATTATTTCTGCAACAAAATTTGTTTAGGGTTTAATGCCTATGCATAAGTCTTGGCATGGAAAAATTTTTGGCTCTTAAAACCAGTAGCTCCAATTCATCCTCAGTAAACTTGATGTGATGAATACATTAACAGCAAAACGTCTGTCATTGGAGCCAGGATATATCTTCTGGTGTATGTACTGAACACTTCAGTAGATTTTCAGTTTTTTACCAGATTCTGTTCTCCACTCTTGGAATGGGAACTTTTACTATTGCACAACTCATTTCTGTTGTCCAGCAGTGCCCAGCAGCCCTTGTCTTCCTCCTAGCATTTTCCAAAACCTCTGCTTTTGAAGGACACAGATTTTTTTTACTCGATTTTGCTGTCTTCCCTCATGGTCTAATGACCCTCCAACCTTCTCTTGGCACTATTGCTATTCTTCAGTACCTTTCTTAATTTGTGCAGCTGAGTAAGGAACCACCCCGCAGACTGGTAGCTGTGGTGGCACAAACAGTTGTAGTCTTGCTCTCTAGGGAGATCACTTAGAGATCCATCTCCAACAGCTGAATTCTTTGTAGTTAAACCATTTTGTAAAGGTGAATTTGGGGGCAAATATGGCAGAGATGCAGTACCACAAAACTATTTTCATGTGGTGTGGTGATATAGTGTCAGAGCACCACCAAAACCATGCTACATTATTTGTTAACACAATAACCTGCAGTGATAGAATGTAAAAGCTTTACTGTAGAGAAAAAAAAGACTTTTTAGCTGGAAAAAAGTAGGAGAGTGCTCAAGAATGACTGTTTCAATTGCTTGGATTTCTTTTGATCAATTTTCAGGATCTTGGAAACCCTTTAAAGATGTCTTTCATTCCCTTGAATGTAAGGCATTATTACCAGGAACAGTAATTTTTATCAGTTTTTGTGCCATAAATACTAAAGGTGAAAAAAGTCCAAGCTATTATTCAGAAATGGAAAACCAGAAGTCTGGAGAACTATGCTCTTAAACCTAAAAGGTCTTTAATGGCTTTTAAAGTGAAAAAAATGGTATTGTGCAAATCTTAAGTCAGATTTCCTTGTGATGTATTACAGTTTGACTAATTTTTTGTCCAGACTCTCATTTCTTTCACACAGAAGGGTTTGTTGTTTTTTATTATTGATAGCTATGGTTAACAATGCAACAATTGGTTTGTACTAAACAAATTATGAGGAGTTGTTACGTGATGAAATTTTAGTGAAAATCTATAGAATTTAAATTTATATGTAAATATGTACGTACATATAAAAAAAAACAAAGAAAACCTTTGAATAAAAAATAAAAATAACCTTTTTAAAAATATCTTTCAAATGATCCTTTACAGAAAGTTATTCCTGCTGAGCTCAAGTTCTTTTCCTTTATGTTAAAATAATGCTTTCTATATGTTGTCATGAGGCAGAACAAGTACAAAGTAACATAATTAATGTGAAAACAAAATATATTACTTGTAGAATGATGCTAATTCTAACCTAATTTTTAAAAATAGTACCTTTGTACAAAAACTATTCCATTGTACTATATTGTTATCACAATTTTTACATTTCAGCGTTCAGGGAAATTGGTGCACTTTTCAGTATTGTGCTCTAAACCAATCAATTGTGCTGTGCATAGGTACTGTTAAAACCAAAACAAAGTATGCTGATTTTACCAGCATGAAACCTCTGGAAATAGGGTTCTTTTATATTAATAAGGTGTTATATGCTTTCAAAAAAAGAGAAAATTGCTGCCTGGGTAGATTTGTAAACTTGCTTACTACATTTTCATTTGAGGTCTTGTTGTAAGGCCTGTGGTTTGGTCATTTTCTCTTAAAAAAAACAGGAACTAATAGATTTTGAAAGCAGATATGTACAACTATGAACTCATGTTAATTCTATTTTAAATCAAGGCATATATTTGAGTCAGAAAAATTAATTTTGCAACATTTAAACCTGAAAGTATATTGTTTTGTCAACTGAGTGCAATGAATCAAAGCCTGAAAATTGAGTGCAAAAAACCTCACAACAGTTTTCTTAAAAAATGCCCAAAGCCCCCAAAAAACTAAAACCAGAGTGCTTAAGGTTTTCAACATTTTGAATATTTCTTATATTTCAGTTTTCATACAATCAAAATTATGGTTTTGGCTCCCATTCTTCCATATCTCCAAGTGGCACCTGCTAAGATTTGACAACTTATGATTTCAGATGAAAAGCAGCATAAGAAAGGTAACAGAAGACATTAAGGTATGTTTAGGATATACGAAATTCACATGCATTATGCAATCAACTACATTAAAAGAATATTACTGGGGTCAGTAAGTCAGATGCTTGAAATTTAAGAGATGACAGATTCATAGCCACACAAACCATCCAATTTTCTACCCCTTTGGCAATACACTGAGAATAAAGAAAATATTTCTATGCATTATGGATGTTCATCTCACAGGTTTGGAAGCTCAGGATATCCACAGGACAAAGTCAGAAATATTGATGGTATTGCTGCTGCTCTATCAATGTCTTGGCAACACGCTTGCCCATGAATGACTTGTATTGAGTTTTTGTGGTAAAGTTTTGGTAGCAGAGGGGGTCGGGGGCTACAGGGGTGGCTTCTGTGAGAAGCTGCCAGAAGCTTTCCCCCATGTTCAACAGAGCCAACACCAGCCGGGCCCAGGACAGACCTGCTGCTGAGCAAGGCAAAGCCCAATAGAGTAAATGCACATGAGGAAGAAGTTCCAGATAACACACAGAAAAGACAGAACTGAAAAAGACACACTGAAAAATAGTGTGGTCCTGGATCAGGTGAGGTCAAAGACCTGTGAGATGGCCTTGTGGTTCTCATCTGCTCTCACCAGCCAAAAAGCTGTCTTGCCACCCTAGTGCTAGCACAAGTAAAGGGAGGGGAAGTGAGGAGGCTCTGGGAATTTATGCTGTGACTGCTGACTACCCAAGCAACGTAGGTTGAAAATCTTCTTTGGCAGAAACCATGCAGATTGTTTCAAAAAGGAATTAATTACACATATGTTTGATAGAGAGGGTTTAGTTGACTGGGAACAGAGATGTAGACTAGAAAAACAAGGTGTGTTTTTAACTTAGTTATAGAGAAAAGACAACATTGAGACAGTTGATAATGAAGGACAGGCAGAAAAACAAAATTATGGAGAAAGGGTCATGGAGAGAAATTAAGTATGAGAATGGGTGGAATACATGGATGACAATTGAAAATTATGGGGGATAGAAGAAGGAGTCCCAAACACAATTTGTTGTTTAACAAAAAACTAAATCATGGAGTTTTTTAAGGTTTTTATCACAGAATCATGTAATGGCTTGTGTTGGAAGGGATCTTAAAGATCATCTAGTTCCAACCCTGCTACCATGAACAGGGGCACTTTCCACTAAATCAGGTTGTTCAGGGTCCCATCCAAACTGTCCTTGAACACTTCCAGGAATGGGGTATCCCTCAACTTCCCTGTTCAACACCTCAACACCCTCTGAGTTACAGAGCTTTTTCTAACCCAAATCTCTCCTCTTTGACTTTAAAACCATTGTCGTTGTTCTATCACTATCTGCCCATGTAAACAGTCATTCTCCATCTTTCTTCCTTTAATTATCAAAGAATGCAAGCCTCCCTGGAGCTGAACCATTTCAGCTGTCCCAACAGTCTTCACAGGAGGGTTGTTACAGCCCTCAGACAATCTTTGTGGCCTCCTCTTCACCTTCATCAACAGGTCCATGTCTTTTCTGTGCTGGGAACTCCAGACTTGAACGCAGCACTCCAGTGGTGTCTCATGAGGGCAGAGTGGAGAGGGAGAATCATCTCCCTCGATCTGCTGGTTACACTTTTGATGCAGCTGAGGAGGATGTTGGGCTTCTGGGCTGTGAGCAGACATTGCCTGCTCATCTCAAATTTTTTGTCTACCAGCATCCCCCAAGTCCTTCTCTGCAACATTGCTCTCAATGGGTTCTTCTCCCAGTCTCTACTCATGTCTAGGATTGCCCTGAATCATCTGCATTACCTTGCACTTCTACTTGTTGAACCTCATGCCATTCTTGTGAATTCACTTCTCAAGTTTCATCCAGGTCCCCCTGGAGGGCATCTCATCCTTCAGGTGTGTGATTTGCCCTGCTCAGCTCACTGTCACCTGCAAACTTGTCACTGCCTGTGTCATTGATGAAGGTATTCAAGAACACCGGTCTCATGACAGAGCCCTGAGAAACGTCACTTGTACCAGCCTCCACCTGGACAAAGAGCCATTGACCACAACCCTGTGGCTGTGTCCATCCAGCCAATTCCTTATCTACTGAACTGTCCACCCTTCAAATATATATCTCTTCAATTTAGAGACAAGGATGATGTGAGGGACCACGTTGAAGGCCTCACAGAGGTGTAGGTAGATGACATCAGCTACTCATCTCTACATGTCATGGCGCCACTTATCCCCCTAATATATTGTAGCTGCTTAACACAGAAACTTTAGCTTCCTTTTCCAGACCTTTTGATGAGAAAAGAAAGTTAAATATAAAGGTATCTAACTCTAATGAGCTTAAGAACTTCTGGTAGCACCTATTTTAGTGTCTGAGTATTAAGGAGGTATTCCCTGTATATGAGTACCCTGGAAAATTGCATTAACCTATAGCTTAATGATTTATTTCCTGACTCTCAGATATAAGTGTAACGGCTTGACCTTCCAGAAAGGCACAATATATTTCATAGCACCTTAACAAAGTAAATTGGGAAAAGCTGTACCGTAACAGTATATTCTAATATAATGGTTCATCTTTGGTCTCTACAGGGCGACTGTGGCACCAGTTTAACATGACATTTAAATGTATGTAAATGACAAGCATGATTCAGGGCTCGGAGGCATTCCTGGAAGCCTTTCCAAGGGACTTTTAGATCAGGGCAGTCTAACAGGCTCTGCTATTTTGTTGATCAAACATTGAAGAGACTATTTGAAAATATTGTCCTGAAGGAAATTTCAGTAATCTTCAGTATAATTAGAACTTTGTCTGCATGCATTTAATTTGTCCCCTGTGGATTTTCTTCACTGGTTATTTGTTGTCAGGCTATTACATATTAACAGCATGCATCAGCCTGACCACAGAAAAGTTCTTTCACCATGAAGGTTGGGTGTTCTTCTCCCTAAATGTTGTTGAAGCTATTTATACTCTTGCATATTTCCAGAAGAGTCTATTTGTACCCTAATGATAGCATCTTCCCTCTGCAGAAGCCTTAATACACCCAAATTTACCTGGAACACACAAGATTCCCTCAGCTGTTGAGTCATTCCCTGCAGACTGTTTTGATACTTGTATGCTTCTTCTCTTGCTAAGACAGATAAATGAAATCAGAGTGAGAATTGCACCCAGAATTGTCCCAGAAAACCACTGTGAACTCAAGATATACATGGGGCAGAAAGGGAATGTATGTCCAAATTAGTACCATGTCAGAGTTACTTATCATGCTGTTACGATTAATTTGCCGGGAGAGCATGAACTAGACAGGTTTTGCATCACTAAGAGGAAAGCAAAAACTTTTTTTTTTTTTTTTTTGTTTTTAAGCAAAGCACAGCTACATCAGCTGTGGACACTGGTTTGATTTCAAATCCAGAAACCACAATAAAGGCTGTTTTCTTTACATCAGATGGGGTGAATAATATGTGGTAGTCTTGGGCTCCAGATTTTTACAGCTCTGTTAATTGATCATGAGCCAGAGCCTGGGGCTGTATAATTAAGCTAGCTGGGAAATTAATGCAGGAAATGGCTTCTAGATTTGATTGGTTTAAAAATCTATGAATACACTTATTTAATCCTTTTGAATTAAACTTGGTGCCAAAAAAATTATGTTAACTACGTCTGCAATTTCATAACTTCAGGGCAATATGCTTTTTCTGCCTTTGAAATCAGTGATGTTTGCATAAAATAGAGTCATCTTAGACAATCCAGTAAAAGGTCTCTCTCTCACTGTTTAGAAATGCTGGATTTTCTGTGTCTCTGGTGTGATGCCTATAGACACAGACATTAGACTATCTGGGAACTAGGGACCGAATATCCGTACTTACAGCTCAACAGTGGGTTGCTGTGTCTGTGCAAAAGCCCTCTGAGGAAAATCAAGCTTAATGTGGGTGCAACTTATACCTGCATATTGTAGAACAGGAACAGAGATTCTGTTCTGTTCATCTGAATCTTACATCTTGTGCCTAAAGTGTGAGAAAGCAGGTATTTTCTTTCTCCCTTGTAGTCTGAGATTGAATGAGGCCTCCAAACAGGATTAGAAATGCTATAACAAAAATATCCTTACAAAGAGGGTAAGAAGTAACTAAATGCTCTCTAGTTCTGAGTTCATGCGCTGCCTTCCCATAACTCAGGAGAATAAACAGTAAATATACTGAAGTCAGTATAATTAAAATCAGTGCAGTCAGTCAGAGTAATACTGGACATGAGCAGTCAAGTTTAGACTTAGTGAATAGGTGAAGATACCAAGTGTTTTGAGAAAAAAAGCTTTATTTAGGGGTAAATCAGTAATTAATGTGAACTACTTTAAGTCATACACAGTTCCTTCTTATTCTGTCTTGGGTTATGTTTATCATGCGATACCACATAAAGTGACTGTTACTCAGCAAGTTGTAGGTCTTCACAGAATTATTTGAGGGCTGTTTTTCCTCATAGAAGTGGGGGGAAAGTGGGAAGTGACATTATAAAGCCAAAGAAGAAGACAAACCATGATGAACAAATAAAAGCGGAACAAGAAATAGTTTTCTCAGGGCTTTGTTGCAATTTAAATGTATTTAGTTTTGTCAAAGAGAAAGAACCTTAATCAAGGGACTTTTAATGATTCTGTATGTGGGGTGTTACATATTTTCTTAGGGAAAAAGGCAAGGCAAAATAAAAAGCCCAGTACTAAAAGTGCATCAGGCTTCAGTAATAAATAAACACAGACTGAACATAATTGCAGTGAAAGGTTATGGTTGTACAATTAAAGTTGTTAACCAAAGGTGATGTCCTAACACTACCAGCACTGCCAAGAGGCAAGTCTATTCTAACTTTTAAAAACAAGCTTATGTGAATGGGGGGTAAAGTCTTTTACTGCTTTATTTAATTTATTTGGGAGCTACAGAAATGCTAGACCAGAACCGTGTGTCTTACCTTCCTCACAGCTATTGTTAATGTATGATGGAACAAAGTGAGATGTCAATGTGCACATATCTGCATATCATCCTAAAGCAGCAGCAGATGATCAAATTAGTAAAAGGAAATGTGGTTGCTCTCTGGGAATGTAATGGTTTTAATGTTAACACTGAACATGAACTAAAGCGTCCACATTCTAAAATTCCTTTTTAATTAATTGTTAGTGTAGAGCATGGTAAAAGAAACTTTTTAATCAGGATAAACTGTTCTGAAAAGAAACCTCTCGTAACATTTTTCTGCAGCCTTGCTTCTATCTCCATGAGTTATCAATCCAAACCTTATAAATTATAGAGGTTCAACCAAAAAAATCAGTATTTATTTCAAGAAAGCATTCCAAATTTTGAACTCTTATAAAACTACGCATACTTCAAATAAATCTAAGGCTTTTTCCAGATATACTTTTTTTTTAGTTGATGGATTTAAAGAAATAATCTTTAGAAAACAGCAAAATCTAGGCAACATTTCAGACATGACTGAGTTATAAAGAGGAATAATACTTAGGAAGAAGTTAGGAAGTTTGTAGAACAAAGCATTAGCAGGGTTTATTTTACTCCTGCTCATCTATTTTAGTCCCTTGTAAGTTCTTCTTTGGACTGATATACTCATTACTTTCTTTCTGGGGGGAAATTGAGATTTTCTTCTTTGCCATCACAAACATTGGTGATAATGGGCTAAACAAGGGTATATAATAAGGGTTTGATTTTCTTCCACTTTTTTTTCCTGTGTGACATGTTGGTCATTTACACCATTATGAAAAGCATAACCACTGTCACTATGTTTAATTCACATTTACCCTGTTTGTTCTGCTTCAAGTTCTGTGTAATGCACTGTTTGTGGGACTCTGTGTCAGAATCTTCTATGGAGGTGTATGATTTTAAGAAAATTAAGACCATGAACATGCTAGGACCTACATGTGAAGGATCCCATCCTGTGGTTTTTATTCAGGCATAACTTCAATCCAACTTTGTATGAAAATTTCAATGATAACACAAAAAAAATCTATTTTTCATTATGTGGCTGAGCCAGTAATGTCAACACTGGGGGTTTTGGATCAGCTTTTATTGTGTCCCACACAATTGTACATTATATTGTCTATAGTATCATTTCAGAACTGCCTTTCATCACAGTGGTAGATAAAATTGTATGTAAAATTCTGATTGGCAAATAAAAGTGAAATATAAACTGTGATGCTGATATTAGGAGCATCATCCATTTAGATTTTCCTGAACATGCCTCTTTTGCCTGGCTGAAACTTATTTCTGGGCAAAGATTGAAAGATATAGATACTTCTGCGCAGAATGCACGCTATATGTAACACCTCTGCTGTGTCTGAGCTCACAGGAGTTCAGTGTACACACAGGAAATGTCGTGCAAATCCAACGCTCTGCACAGCACTGAGCAATATAATTCTGTGAAAAAAAATTCCTGGACAAAATATTATTTTTTTGCTTTTTTTTTGCTTTTTTTAAGGCACAAAGTAATAACACATCACTTTCAGCAAGACTCTGGTACAGTAATTTACTGACATTACTTTGGTCAAAAACATGAAACAAGTATTGGAACCTAAATCCTATTCACATATAGGTCTATAGTAAGTTTTTAATCTTATTCACTGAGTTAAATATTCAAAAAATACAATGATAGGGCATATATCTACACAAATCTATTTCTGTATGAATTTTCTACAGTTATGAGGAAAATTCTGTGAACCCCAGGCCTCAGCATAGAGCAATAAAATGTGGGGTGCTGAGGCTTTTTGCTCTTTCCATCCAGCTGTACCCTCAGCAGGACTGATGTGTAGTTCTAAACCTCTGAGGTTACAGCTAGCAACACTTCCAGACCCTTGGAGGCACTACTTCAGATCCAGTGTGAGTGGCTGTAATATTGCTCCATATTATGTGAAGAAATCTCTGCAGACAGGTGAAAGGCAACACAACAGCTTCTCATCTGTACCTGACACACAGTGCAGAATCCAGACCTGCTTTGTCGATAGTTTTGAAGGGGTATGCAGAATGATGACAGTGAAATTAAGGCTCCTCACTTATTAAAGGCAGAAGTGAAATTTGTCCAGGAAATGTAATGGGTGCTGCTTCTCTTCCATAGACATGTCTGAATTTTAAGCCACTCAGTGCTGTGTGCACTGCCAATCACGTTACTGAGGGTGAGTATCATGAAGGAAGAATAGTGTTGTAGGGCTGGTAAAGCAGGGGGAAACAACTCAAATCTTGCATTGAATAAAGGCAGTTAAAAAGTTGTAATGATTATTTTGAGTAATGATTGGAAGCACTTAATTGCAGTGCTGAACAAAAAAACCCAAGACATTACCTTAGGCAAGGTGAAAAATTGCCCTTCTGTTTATCCTAATGCGTTCATCATAACAACCCTGATGAGTCCTCTTCTGCAACTTTTGTACCCTTAGGAGTTAACAGAAGTATTAATAACATGAATATCAAAGACTCATCCTAGTGCCTCCAGTCCTGGTCGCTGCTGCTTTCAGGAGTGTTAGTGACAGCACCACTTTAAAGCCCAGGGCCTTGGTGATAAAGCTCCCATTCAGTTTGATGCATGAGAATTGTACTTTCCACATTACTGCAGACAATGGAATCATTAACTCTCTATCAATCACGCGGTTCTCAGCACAGCCCGCTCTCTAACAAGAAGCCATGGGGCATAAGTTATAAATAGCAGACATAAGTCAACCCTCTTGACCAGATGTAATTGTGAAAGAAGGATTGCAAACTGAGTTTGGTTGTCTGCCCAGGCTTTCCGAAGCACACCAGTGTGCGTGTGGAAACTCAGCCAGAAATGTCCTGTTTTATTAGAAGGGTCTGAGGGATGGAACTAGAACTGGAACTGGGTGCCTTCTCCTTTTCCAAGTAATCATTTTAGAATTCTCGAGTATCTCTGGGCAGTTTGAGGTAGCTTTTTCTGTTGTAACAAGATAGAGTTATTTTGAGTTTTCAAAGTATTTTGAAGCCTGATTCTCTCTGTTCTATTGTCTGTGCTGGGAGAGTGCCACAGAGAGCAAGTGTGTATGGGTAGGGAATAGTATATCAAGAGCTAAGGTGACAGGGCAGAAAATAAATTTACATTGTGGATATCAAGAGTAGTACACCTCAGTGGGCCCTCAGACATAGGGGTTTTAATTATTAGGTTTTTTTTTATTTCTACACTTGCAGTTTTGTTCCATGAGAGCTGTTAAATGGGTGGATTCATGCAGTACTCTTCTCACTTTACTGATTCCCTTCCCTGGAAAGCAAATGAAAGCTATTTTAATTGCCTTTCTTAGAGGGAATGAGATCACAAACAAGATGCAATCTCTTTTTATAGTTCTCTTTGTTACCTGGAATGAAGGGCTAGTATAAGCTTTTAAAAGTAGGCAATTCTGACATAAAAGTGGGGTGGTCAAGGTCTGTGATTCTTCAATGACTTCCACTGACAGCTTTATCAAAATTAAATTGCCCACTCTTCTATTCTGCAGTAGAAAACCTGAGAGAAGGTAGCAGTGAAGTAGCTCAGTGTTTTCAGATGAAATTTACTCCATCCTTTATGCAAAGGGATTTGCTGTAGTAAAGGAGTGTGATTTACACCTTCCTGTGACAGCCTTTGTGACTTTGACCTGGAAAGTTAAAAACAACCCAGGCATACTTATTGAAGGTTGCTATAAATAGATTTAAATGCAGAGGCTTATCTTAAGCTTAACAATAAGTTGTCTTTACAGTGCTAACAAACTAGACCACACAGCTTTGTTTTGATTTTTACCTGAAGTATAGACCTGTGTGGTCTAGATGGATGATATCAATTGCATTTGAAAGCCTGATAAAATGGAATGCAGATGATTTATCTAGCTAATACCAACCTCTCCATAAAAGCCACAGTCATTAGTAAACCTTGGCATATATATATATCATTCTTATTCTTGTGAATGCATTGTAAATGCTTTTTTTAAATACATGCATCTTCCTTACCTTCAGGAGCTTTTTCCCAGCGGTTGAGAGCAGTGGATTATGGTGATTTTTCTGCAATTTACTGTGAGACATTGTAACTGAAGCATGCTCTGCAGATAGTGATGCATTAATCAGTTTTGCATACTCACACACACACACAGGCACACACACACACATACACACACACACACACACACTTCTATGTGCTGCTTCTGTCAGTGGCTGCAAAACTTACTGGTTGAGAAAGTATTATTATATAAAAATAAATGAAAACCATTGTTTAAATCTCTGGTGCCTTAAGAGCAGTGCCTTCAAATACCTAAAATCATCCCAGAATTTCAGGTAATCATGCAGTGCCCTTACTGTTGCAAGACCATGCTACTCATGCAAATAATTTAACACGTAAGAGGCCACAGTATATGACTCCTTTAAAATTGCTGTTCCCTAGAACCTATATTTTATAGACCTATGAGAAGAATAGGCAATACATGATTATCACTGAGCATGGTTTTCACATGCTGCAAAAAATTATTTGAAACTAGTTGGAAAGGATATTTGAAGCAGGAGGATAGTGATGGAAGTCATAGGGACATTAATACGACCACATTTCATGAGAAACATTCTCTTAACCTTCCCTGGTTGGCGACATGCACATGGACATATGCATAACTATTTCTGAATAATAGACACAAGTAAAATTTTTCCAGCATTTTAATATAAAATTCTAATGAAGTAAAAAACTGCCAGAGAGGAAATATTTGACTTTTATGTTTTAATAATGTTTATCTCTCCAAAGTGCCATCTTGGAACACTTTCTGATTTCTAAATGTGTAATTTTGATGGTAAAAGGTGGAGTTTCTCAATCTGGCACTTCTGAACCTTCAGTCCACACCTGTGATTGATTTATTTTGCCCCAAATTTGAATGGTAAGGACAAGGGAAACAAATTATAATTTTGCAAGAACTAGGAATTTAGTTTTTTTTTTTTTAAGGCATGTTAGAAAATCATTTTGAGAGACAAGAAACATGAATTTCAGGAATGAAACTCAGAAACTTCATTTATTGAAGAGGGAATTTATTGTGTATGGGACTCTCATTTGCAGCTGACATTGTCTATAATTTCTGGTGCATCAGGCTGAAACTCCATGTGTGTGAAGAACACTATTATAATGGCTTCAGAAAATTAAATTTTGGAAGGAAATTTATTACAATTCATCCTCACATTTAGTATTGGGAATGTGAGCATGAGCGTAGGTCAGAGGTCCAGGGCTTAAAAATACCATTGCACAAAGATCCGAAAACTTATCATAGCTATAGATGAATGTTTAGCACATGTATCACTTGAATCTGTTAAAATCAGGCCACAGGGTAGTGAATTCACAACTGCTGTACATTGATTCTCTCATGACAAACTGAGAATTACTGCAGAACATTAACTCATGGGTGCTTGCTGAGATGAGGTGATTCGAGGCACTGGCAAGAGCTAAGTAGTCCCTGTCCCTCGATTGCATGCATGTCACCTGTCTTGCAGAGCACAGCTACAGCTTGCTTTTTTTAGAAAGCCAGCAAGCATTATTCTGCTTATATTGCAAATAGATTGTTGATATTTCCAGCAGAGCAAGGGTCAAATTTTGTGCAATGTTTTGTCTGGTCAGAAAAGGAAAATGACTAAATCCTTTTCTATTTTTCAGTTTTTCAACTGCTCCAGAGAAGCCACTATGATTTTTTTAACTGATGACATTCTCTCCTTTTGCTTACAGCAGTTTTCTCCATCTCCTGTTATTCTCTCCTGTCCTGATTTCCCCTATGAGATCAAACTTCTTCTTCTAGGGCTTCTCCATTGCCAAAGGGAGCTGTTGAAAAAGGGGGAACTGTACTCCTTGTCTCCAGTCTACTACTCCATAGTACTGATCACAGTTTCTCCAGCTAACTGTAATTTTCATCTTGAAATTTACGCTCAGGCAGAGCTCAAGACCAGACAAGTTGTGTTTGTGGTTTATATAACCACAAGCAGCTGGAGAAGACCCATTAGAAAACAAAGGACTCCTTATATCTGAGCATGTCCAGTATCTGCACAGGCAACCACAACAGCTTGCATCAGTTTTTCACATGCAGGCTACAGGGACTCTGAGGGAAACCACATGACATGCCAGCACACTGGCTGTGTTGTGCCCATGACTGCTTTCTGAAACTGGTGCAGACAGCTCTTGTCTGCTTGTGGACGCATTATGGCAATGACTTTTAGCTGCACAACCACAGACTAAGTTTTGCCTGGATACTGGTGGTTGTACAAGAAGCAAATTATATAAGAGGGGATGAAATATAAGTCTTTTCCTAAGTAAGCTATTTGCCTAACCCTCAGGAGAGCTTTTTTTTTCTTTCCTATGGAATTCCCATAATATTTTAAGGAAGAGGGAGCTGATACTTTTATTCCTAGTATTTGACAATGTCACATTGTTTAACTGTGGAGATGAACTGTTTTATAATGTAGTTCTTACAGCTCTTGCTCTGGCGCTGTCTATACCAGGCCCTGCAACACCAATGAGAAATACAGAGCCTTTGGTTTAAATTTTACTACATGTTATATTCCCTTCCTTCACCTTTTTCACCAAAGAGTGCAACACAAATCAAGACTGAAATCAAGTGTCATATAAAGAAAACCCAAACAACCAAGCAATAATAAAATGGTAGCCAACCCCCAAGTTTCTTCTAAGTAATTGTTTCTTCTAGTAATTGTACTAGTGTGATTAGTATATGAATGAGCCTCAAGTGCCCAAACATTCCGGCTATCACAGACTCAATTTCTTACATGAACATGGATTATTTCTTTTGCCTGAGCAGTTGATTTTACTAGATTGGGAGCAAGACAGTTGGGAGAGATGCTGAGGTAACATTATTTTCTTCCAGGTAGTAAGAGGAATTAACCTTCTTAAACTGTCCTCCTGTACTCTTCTGATGTGGGAATAGGAATGAATATCACCCACCTCTGTTACCCTAGGTAGGAAATCTAAGGGGAGACAAAAGGAGTTTTGACAAAAATATTTGCATGTATTGGTAAAGTTAAGACATGTTTTTGCAAGAGGGAAAATTAAAGAAACTCTGCTTTCCAAACCAGCATCCTCCAAACTCTACTGTACGAGAAGCAGCTACACTGAAGTAGTTCTGACACAACATAAGCTTGTTCTTTGTCAAGAGTGTCTGGTTATGTAGGCCCTGATGGTTTTTAAAATCTGGATTTTTCATACACTTAGCACAGAGAGAGACCAAAAGGAGCAATCATCAGGGAGTTTTTTTAACACAAGCTGGACACACTAAAGATTGTTTTTTAAGGAAGACTTAAACTGGTAATCACATTTTATTAGTACACCTGAAGTATTTCTTTAGGCTGCGAAGATTCATTTATACAATGTAGTCCTTAGGTTTCAAAACTGGAACTAAAGTAAAAATTGCATTTTCTATACATTAACCAAACAGATGTTATTTTTGAAAAGGAATATTTTATACATAACCTATTAAAGGACAAAGAAAAAGTCTGTTGATTTAGTTGAGTTTAAGGGACATGAGACATGTAGCTCATTTGTCTGTGACTGTATAAAGACATAACAACATGTAGTAATATATAATAAAAATTTCTACAAGAAGATAAAATTATTACTGTATGTACCATAAATGGACAGGAAAAACCAGGAATTTTAAACTGTTCAAATCTTCTATAAAATAATGAAATGCATTAAGCAAAATTATTGGATAATTTGAGTGCAAATACAAGTAAAATTATTTCTTTTCTCATAGGGAAATTTGGTTATGACTCAATAGATATATTGTGCGTGTGCATTGGAAAGATATACATTGCACAAAAACATATCATCTATCTGCATATATATGCATATATATATATACATAAGAAATAACTTCTGAAGGGCAATAATCTGCCACTTCTAGCATTATTAAAATGAAAAATCTATTTATTTTGCAAAAAACAATAGATACTGGAATGTACACAATTCAAAATACTGGTGTCATAAATGCTGCTCAAAGACCATAATCTTGTCCTTGATCCTTGGGAACCCTGAGACCTAATGAAATCCAAACAGAAATACACCACCTACTAAAGTACAAATTCAAAGAAATAAAAAAAGGAAAAAAGTTCCATCCACTTTAGAAGTATGAAACACATTGACTAACAACTGATCTAAAGCTTATTGAAGTCAATGACAGTTAATTGTCATTTAATTAACTTCGATGAGCTGTTAATAAAACCCCTAATTTACACTGGATCTGTGGACTCCTTTGTTTTTCAAGTTAGATTCACATATATTAACATCTGCTGAGTCCTCCTGTAAATTTTTTATTAAAATGTCTATCATTGACCTGGTTTCCAGGGAAGACATGGAAAAGTAAAATTAGAATTAAAGTTTTGTTTGGAAATTCTATGCACATATTTGGGAGGCCATTAATGCAGCAGTAAGTAAATAAACATCAAATGAATAAACATATAATTAACTCTTATAGAAATGAGTGGGCTTCTGAGTGGTAATAGAACAAAAGATTGTGAAAACCAAAACAAAATAACATCAGTCTCTTAAAACTAATATCCTTTCAAATCTAGACTGTCGTTTTCTGACTAGCTAGAAAGGTTCTCTTGATGAGACTGAAATAAAGCTGTTGGTGAACATATGTATATTCAGTGACACTTTCTTTTTGGAAACAGAAATAAAATAAGATGTGGAAAACTATGAAAATGCTACTTGTTTTTTTCTTTTATTATTTCTAAACTGTGTACCCAAATCCACTTTGGGACATATCTCCTGTGTAGAAAACTATACCTGATGATTCATATTGCATTAGAATGAAAGTAAGTTTGAAATAACAGTATGTCCCATGAAATGGAATTTTACTTGTAGTCTAAACCTATTAATTTCCATGTAAGTTAGAACTTCATCTTCAGGCAAACTCTAAGATAGGAAGCACTCTCAGAATCACTATCTTCTCTGGACATCTTAAAATAGAAAATATCTTTTGCTTGATGGTATATTGTGGCTTAGGTGTAAAGTGGTGAAACATTCACCAGGAAGTAGATTTGAATAACTTTCCTGGCTGTATCTCTTTCAGAGTTTGTAAGCCTTGTTAATGCTGCCTTTATGCTGGAAAGGCACATTAACCTTTTCCTGTGGTGGAATAACTTTTATATAAATAGCAGTGGATACTATTGAGACCCTAGAGGTTAGTGCTTAAACTATAATTACTGTCTGGTCATTAGTCATTTTTTCATGAGGTACTGCAGAACATATCCTTTGAGCACAAAAAATAAAAATAATTTTAATAAAAGGAACAACACTGCCAGCAACTGCAATACTGTAATAGACCAGATCTTTAATTTTGGGATATTTGATTGTCACCATATTGGCCCCAAAGGCCTGACTCATCAAGACTCTTTCCCTTTTAATTAATATAGCAACATATATAATATAACATTATAAGATATGCCTAGAAATTTTTCCAGAGTTCACACTCTTAACTTCACTTGCCCAGATTTATTGTTGTTATCAAAAGGTTTCCATTACTGAAAGCTCACTAAAATATTTTCTTTTTACATGAATATTATGACAGTTCATACTGTACGTATGAAACAAAATGTTCTTTTGCATTGGCCTCCATGGCCATGCATGGGATCTATTTGAAGCATCTGCTTTTCAAATAATTAGAGAATTTTAAAATTCCTTAGATTAATTATTTAAATCAGTATTACTAATAAGAGAACTAGGTCAGCAAAAAAAAAATTGAAGAAATTTTAACTTCTATGATTTTGAGGTTCTTTTTATTCTAATTTCTTTATAAAGTTACAAGTGGTGAGTTCAGTCAATTTTTGGGCAAAGGCCATTGCAATCAATAGATATCTTTCCACTGGCTTAGATGCATGTTGATTCAGTGTTATTATGTAGCCATGTGATGCAGCCAAATAATTTATATGAAAGCCAAATGAAGCCATGAGATATAAAATGCTGACTTTGTATTACCTTTGCATGCTTAATGTGTGTGGTACTGCAATATAACATAATTGAGATGATATGCAGATACTACTCTTCAGAAAACCTTGAAATCGATTACATCAGCAATACAGTACATAAGCATTTGCATTTGTATTGTCTCTATGTGGCACGGTTTAGGCGGCATTTTGGAGGGATGACTCTGTGACATGACACCAGAAACTGCCCCATGTGTGACAGAGTCAGGGCAAGCTGCCTTCAAGAGGAACTTGCCACTGGGTGCATCTGGCTAAGTCCGAGCCAGGCAGAAACAGCGGGAGTGCCTTTGGGGTAATACATTTAAGGTAAGGTAAAATCCACTGCACAGAAGCAGCTGGGATGGGAGTGAGAATATGTAAGAGAAACAGCCCTGCAGACACCAGGGTCAGTGGAGGAGGGGGAGCAGGTAATTCAGGAGCTGGAGCAGAGATTCCCCTGCGGCCCCTGGTGCAGCCCATGGTGAGGCAGCTGTGCCCCTGAGCCCATGAAGGATCCACACTGGAGCAGGTGGATGCCCGCAGGAGGCTGTGATCCCCTGGGAAGCCCACACTGCAGCATGACCTGTGTCCCTGTGAAAGCAGGAGCCCATGCTGGAGCAGTTCGCTGGCAGGACTTGTGATCCTGCGGGGGGTCCACACTGGAGCAGCGTGTGCCTGAAGGACCCCATGGAAAACATGAAGAACTGCAGCTTGTGGGAAGGGCTCACTTTGGAGGACTTCATGGACTGTCTCCTGTGGGAGTGACCTCACGTTGGAGCAGAGAAAGAGTGTGAGGAGTTCTCTTGAGGAGAAAGCAGCAGAAGAGACAAAGTCTGATGAACTGACAAAGACCCTCATTCCCTGTCCCCCTGTGCCACTTGGAGTGAGGAGGTAAAAGACTTCTCAGTGAATTTGAGCCCTGGAAGAAGGGAGTATTGAAGAGATGTTTTTTAAGTTTGTTTTTATTTCTTGCTATTCTACTCTGTTAATCATTGATAGTAAATTTAATTAATTTCACCAAGTGCAGCCTGTTCTGCCCATGATGGTAACTGGTAATTGATCTCCCTGTCCTTATCTCGACCCATGCACATACTGTCATGTTTTCTCCCCTCTGTCTTGTTGGTGGAGGGGAAAAATGATGGAGAGGTTTGGTGGCCACACAAAGTCAACTAACCACAGTATTATAATAATATTATATCACCTTAACACTGTCAGAACATTTGATGACTTAGTTGCTTATCACTGTGTGAACAAATTGTGTGTAAACACAGTTTTTTATACACTATATACTGTCTAATGCAAGAGACTCAGAAGTTCCAGTTGGAATTTGTGGAAATACTCTTTAAAGTTTAAATTCCATTTCAAAAGCCAGCATGACTGCCTGGATGGTAGGCACTGTAATTATGTGTTGTTTCTTCTGAGAAGGATCTCCTTCAGAGCACCAGGGACTGCATGTGCCACTTAATGGAAGAGGAAATTCAGAAATGATCAACAGCTGGATAGTCTTGTCTTTTGAGCAAAAAAGGGAACTAGAAAAGGCTGTTGGAGAAAGACTGAGGCAGCACAAACATGTGATCAAAGACAGCCTACTTGTGGTTATGGCTGGGATGACTAAATGAAAAAAAATCATAAAGTAGGAGAAAAGTTTTGTTTGGCTTTTGTTTTATTTTGTTTTACTTCAAAAAGATTTCTACATTATTTTTGCACTTTTTCACTGTCCTAACCTTGACTTACTAAAGTGGCCATGAAGGAATATTTTTTAAAAGTGAGATTTGTTTAATTAAACAAATAAATAAATAACTGTGTTTTTTTTCCAGTTCCAAATTACATTGCTGTTTTGTGTACATGGTGTTTTAAAGCTACTTGGTAATTTCACTTTTTGCATGCCATCTGTTTAAGTGTTGCATCTTGTGGGAAGCTGTCCGTGTTGCCTGTCCTTTCATGTCTAGTCATGGTTATAAAGGACTCGGTTTTACTCTAATCACTCAATTAAAAACAAAAAAATCAGAATATTTCTTCCTCCACTAATGAAACAGAGATATAGTTTCAGTTCATATACGGGATCTCCATCTTTTCTCCCTAAAACTAATTTTTAAAAAAAAGTAACACTTAACATGGTATAGGGGAAGAATTTAATTATGGAAAAGTCTGGGGTAGTTTTGTGTTTTAGGGTTAGATTTCTGGCTAGTGTAAGTCAAGACAGTTTTATTTAAGTTTCAAGCCACCTAATAATAATAGACTGTTCATAAATCACTACTGTGGTTTTCTCTTCTGACTCTCTAATTAACAAGCATTCGTGTGGTCAGAAGAAGGGGCATGAGAACACACATGGAGTAAATGGCATAAATGCCACATAAAAGACTGTCACCAGTCCTGAACAAACTTTCGGGAATGAAGAAAGAGTACATAATTTTTGCTGTTATACTAGCCATTTCTTATTTCATTTTGAGTATGACAAGAGCTTAATTTTTTTTTTTTCCAAGACAATTTTAGAATACCATGAAGTTATGCAATGCATCCTCTGTGATGTGTCTGTCAGCTGTACTTTGGTATACACATCTGACTTACAAAACCTATTATGCTAAATAATGCTTTTTCTATTGCTATAGAAAAAGTGTATTTTACTATCTTTTCTTGGAATTTGCAGAACTTCTGTTAGTTTAGGTTATTTTCTAACACCATTAGGCACTCTTTCTTTGGGGTAATGGATTTGTCACTTTCAGGTTAAGAAGTTTAAGTCTTTTCTGTGGTGTGTCAACTTATCAAAGGGAAAAGAGGTAATGCACTGAGAGTTACATTGCAAATATTCTTGAGCTTGAATGGAATGAACTTGAGCTCCTACAAAGTGAAGGACAGCTTCTGCAGCTATTGGCCTTCAGAGAGTGGCTTCCTCTGATAGAAGGCAGCTTTCTTACCCTATGGGCTGAGACATTCAAGAGCCATAGTAAGGGTCAAATAGAGATTTGAAGTATGAAAAGATGAAGGTGTATGTCTATGTTTAAAATCCTTATTTTCTTGGAAATACAGTTAAAATAAAAAATATTGCAAAATAGTTATTATAATTAATAGCTAAAAAACTGAGTTCCTCAGGAAAGGTTAATGAGAAGTGACTGCAAATGTTTAGTTAGCCGAGCTAACTGCTGTTAAATGCCTACATAACTTAGTTCCTTGGGCAGGGAAGGTGAGATTTTTAGTCTGCCACTAGTAGTTGCAGCCAGGTTTTGTTCTCTCTTTCTGAAAGAACAAATTGCTGGATCTTCCTGTTCCTTGACTAGTGGTTGCATAGAAGAAGGGAGAAGTTTGTAGGAAGTTCAGAAGGACAGTACTTCCATTAATTGAAAGTTACTGATGCAAAATAACATCATCTTTGCAAGCAAAATGAATTGGTACTTCTTAGCAGGAATAAATTGGATAAACATGAATATATGAGCACATGAACATATGTGTGTATCATAGTAAACAGAGATAGCTACAATTCTTTCTGTATTTTATTGGAATTTCTTTGTGATGATGAGAAATATGAGAATATCCATAGTGGCCTCAGCATCATTAATTTTATGTCACTGACACTTCAATGCAATGCATAACCTTTTCTTAAATAAGCCCATATTATGCTTTCTCCCCTTCAGAGGATGTCCTCATTTCAGAACTTTTATTGCCTTTTATCCTTTCCTCCTCATCAGGGAAAGTCATAGGCTTTTGAAGAGTTTCAAAGGCTCCAGTAGATTTTATAAGTCCTCAATGGAACATACAAAAGATTCTTGCTATTGAACCAACCCAAAACTTAAAAAAATACCTGTGGGTTTCCACTTTAGTGTGGGAAACCTTGGTACAAATTCATCAGTGAGTTTATGTTAGCCTCCTCTATAACATAAATCAAGGCAGAAAACCTCAGTATTTGTATGTGAAATATTGGTTAATGGCATGTACAAACTAAAGGTAGGGCTCAGCCTAATTTTAAAAATGTAAATTACTGAAACAGAATTAGGGTTTTGGTGGCCATTTTTGTTTGGAATCAAGTGCAGTGAGGGTTCAGCCAGAACTGGCTCATTTTCTCAAATTTTCTCTAACCGTTAGAGTGTCTTAGGCAGATATGATGGATACTCAGAGAGAGCAAGTGGAGCACATGGGACTGAAATACTTCATATTCTCTGGTTATCATAATCTCAGATTTAACACAGCTTCCTGTGGCTGATGCCTTCTCAAAATGTAAGGGGTAAAACATGAGCAACCTGTGTTTTTAGTAACACAATATCCTGCTAACTGCATGCTTTCCTTTTACAAGCCTAAATTACTTTATATTAAATGAGAAGTGTCATAACACAGTAACATAATTGAGGCAGTGTGCATAAAAAGGGGAAATTATAAACATTTCTATTATCTTTTCAAATAATAACACTTCAAAGAGCTGAATTAAAGTACATGCACAATATTAAGAGAGAACTGATGACAGAAGGTCATAAATTGTCATTGTACGCTAAACATTGTCATCAATCCAAACAACTTCAAATTCAAATGTGGTGACAAGTTCTAAATCTCCAACTGTGAGAGTAATATAGAAAAAGGACTTAGGCATGGAAATAATTGCAAAATATACAATGAAACACTGTTTTCTTCAATTCAGCTAAATAGATCTTTGTTGTCTAATAAATTTATTTCTCTATAGTCCATTAAGTAGGACTACATCAAATTTTCCAACCAAACTTCTTTGTTTGGCAGAAATTTAAATAATTGTTTTTGTTGTTATTGTGAGGTTTTTTGTTGGTTTTTTTTTTTGTTCTTTTTTTTCTGTGTTTTTTTTTTTGGTTTGGTTTTTATAGGGGCATTTTTTGTGGTTTTTTTTTTTAATTTTATTAGCTCGGTTTCATTTGTGTTGTGAGTTGTGAACACAGCAGGATTATTATCAAAAAATTTTTATGTTGCTGGTCTTTAAGAATGAGCCCATCATGGTTGACATTGTTGATATTCATGGGAAAAACCATTTTGGCCATGAACCAGGTCCATATTTTGTCTCCGGTGGTGGCTATGAACAGAAGAGATAATGTACACATACTTGACAGGGCTCTCCAGACCTACTGCTGGTTGTATGAAGAACTGCTGCCTTTTGACCAGCCTTGCTCCTTGGGGTCTCATTTGGTGGCACTTTGTTTTCAAATAGCCTGTGGCTTGTCAACCCCAACCCATGCACATCAGCCACAATTTTGAAACCCTCTTTTATGGCCTACTTAAAACTGTTCTTGAGATGGAAGAACCTAACTTACCCAAGAGTTCCTTGTGGAGAAGTCATTGCCTGTGCTTGATCAACAAACTCAGCTGGTCACACAAAGAGGCAGTTAAACAGTCATAGATGATACTCAGCCATAGAAATACAGATGGCAGATGCAAGGCAAAAAAAGGCTTCAGGGTTAAAAAAGAAAAGTGATACTTCTTGATGCCAAAAAACCCATGTTAATACACAGTTATTTGAAGGCAGGGAATTAGAAAGACGTAAATGACAAGGGAACAGAAAAGAGGTGAGAGTGGGCAGATGACCAGGTCACATGGTTTAGGCACAAAGGGAAACTGAGACTAAAACATAGTGAAAAGAGAGCTGGAGAAAACAGACAATCAGAAGAGAAGTCTTTCAAGAAAACCTGTTTTCAACATTCAAATGTTTGACTACACATGGTCAATGATTTGACCACACCTGTAACCCCTGTACTTTGAGACTATTTTTTTATTAATTACTGCAGCTCTTTTCCTAAGATAACTTTGCTTTTAAGATCACCGTGATATGCACTATGGTGTATTAAACCATAAAAGACACTCTACGCTCCAAATTGAATGAGATTTTCAAATGAAAAAGAAAAATTTCAACTTTTATGTTGAAAACATATTCAGTCAAACTCTTCAATCCTTTGCTTTTCTTCTGGCTGTGGTTATTTAGGCATAAGTTTGGAGTTATTTGTCATTCTGGGGAAGATGTCAGGTTAATGTAGCTTTTTTTCCAATTTCTTTTTTGAAGAAGCCTTGCAGCTTTTCTTCAAGACATTCATGTTCTAGACTAGCTTGTTCCCTAAAATCTCATTTCATTCCCTGTGAAGCCATCTTGCTACGTTTGTAGTCATGGTAAAAGACAACTGATATTGTAGGACTTTCCTGTATTTTTTGTTAGTTTAAATGTTTTCCAAAATGTGATAATCTGGCTAGCACAAGGAGACTGTGATAAGTATTAAAGAAGTCATGCTTTTTACCTGACATTTTCAAAAGTCTGTAGAGTGTAGAGCATAACATATGCTGCCACTGTCTTAAAGCTAAATTGAGGGTTTGTTTAAATTTGTAGAGGTTTGTTGTTATGAAGATTATGAAGATTTTGGTTTCAATATCCTAGAAGCAAACAGCATACAGATTGTTCAATACTGAACTGTCACATAGAAGAGAAGTGAGAAAAAATGTGAAATCATTTAGAGAAGATTTATTTGGTTTGTGTAATAGGGAGTGTAAAACAGTAAGAGCCCAGTTGCCTTGCTGTCACCTGCCTCCAGGGTACAATCAAACACTGCCAGTGAATCAATAGCCTGGGAAGATCTTTTTTTTTTTAAAATATAGCTGGAGTTTAACATGAGGCTGTAAGTGCCCCAGGTGGCAGGGTCATTTGTTCATTAGTGACTTTTCACAATAAACAATTGTGGTCCCATGACATGACAACAGTAACTTACAAGGGATGGTGAAGAAAAGCAAAGAAAACCTAAAATCCAGAATTCTTGAGAAGACCTCCAAGAAAGGTCTATAAATCCTGAGAAACACTAGTCAAGAATATGGCAACAGGAGCAAATAGTGCAGTAAAAGCCTATTATGCTATTCAGTTGTAGCCTAGCTGATTTACTTTATAAAGAACTTCCTTAAATTGCTTTTAATTTAAAACAGAGTCTGGTATCAATGCTCACATCACCCCATGTGCTTCAGGCAGAGATTTAACTTTTACATTGTTGCTTTGTTCTCCTATTTTCCCTCTTAATGCAAAGCCTACAGATGATCTGAAGGATGGATTCCAACTGGTACTGTGTTGCAAATTTATGAAATCTGTGCCTTTTAGAGATTATTTTGTTGAAATTAGTGTAAGCACTGGTGATGCAAGATAAGAAGAAAGAGCATTACACTGCTTATGCATTTCTTCTGAAGTTTGATAATCCTATTTGGAGACCAACTTTAACATGATTTAAGACTTCCAGCAGTGTTCCTAGAAGCATAAATAAGTAAAGCTTGAAGATTTGAAAGTGGGTATATTTCAGCTTCCTATTTCTTTTTGGGGTGTGGAATGCAAAAGTGGAACTCAAGATTTGACTGAATTTAAAGCTCTAGTGCTTGACATTTGCTGACTGTGTGCCAACAGTCTGACCACATTTTAAAAGGATGTACTAAGAAAGAGGGAAAAAGAATCTTTGAAAGTGTCTTGCTATGGGCTTGAGTTTACCTCTTGAATAACCATTAAATAACCAATAAATAATTATCTTGAGTTGTGCTGTTAGAATAAATATCTTTATTATTTTTGCTATTTTTTCAGTAAAACAGTGAAGGATCAGCTAAGCATTTTCTAAATCCTTTTGTGTTTATCTAATGTCAATTATGGATTCTGAATATCTTACTCTGCCTGGTACCAGCCTCTGGTATCTCTGAACATAATTTTATGGACCAGTTACATTATAGAAGTAATAAGCAAATGGTAAGCAACCCTAAAAGGCTGCATACCAATGCCATTTGTTACTAAATACTGCTGTATAAGTAACTTGATCTGCTCTTCTTTGATAATTCTGTTACTTGGGAAGGGTAGGAAGGAAAGCTGCTTTACCTTTTTCCAGCAGACACCTTTTAGAAAAAAATCCCTTTAAGAAATACGGGGAAAACCTGACTGTTGAATAGTTTGGTGGGGTTTTTTTGGGTTTTTTTTTGGTTTTTTTTTTAATTAATTAATTTATTTTTTCTTCCCTTTTCTTATTTTTCTTATGTATCCCTACTGGTTTCAGTAAGGTTTCAGCATAAGTTAAATTTCAGGGTTTAGCCTGTGGCACAATACACATAAATCGTAGTACAAGTGTGTCCTGTGTTCTGTTATGTCTTTCTGAGATTGTTCATTATAGTGGTTTGTCTTACCCAAGGAAGTGATTGAAAATTTAGCCACTATTTACATTGGACACACTTCAGGAACATTTTAAACATGTGTTTCATTTTAAGAAAGGGAATAAAGATGGTCCAGATGTCCTCCTCAATCCAAGATACTTTCATTAACTTCTTAGTTTTTTCCACCGAGATTTGAAATGCTCTATTCCTTAAAAATTCCAACTTGAAGAAGTGTAAGAGCATGTACAATGATTTCTCACCAGCCTAACCTTTCAGGGTACTTCAGCAAGACTTTACCAGTTCCAGTAATGATGGAATTTCTGAAATAGGGAAGACTTTCATTTATCCCAGAACACAGAACAATCTTTAGGTTAATGTACTTATCTTGAAGCATCACCACTTTAATAGGTATTATCGGTTATTTTGAATGAATAGCACTTCCTTTTGTAACTGTTTATGTACTTTGAAAAGTCTTCAGTCTGATACAGAAGGTGTATTCAAATCCTGAGATTTTAGTGGTAGCAAGTGTACCTTGTTGAATTTTATTTGTGACATTTAAGAGAAAATGAAAAAAATGTTAGACTGGTTTTATAAAATTCTGAATATAGGGACATAAGAAGAGATTCTCTGGTTTAGAGCACATCATTTAGACAGTATTCTGTCTTGAAGAATATGCATGTGCTTCAGTAAGACTGGAAGTTACAGGATGTGGAGCAAGTATCTATAATTCATCCCTAATGATTTCCTGGCCTCCATGTACTTTCAACTCAGGAGATTTCCTGAGCTTGATGATGTTGGTTTTTTTACTAGCTTCCTTTGCATACATTTTAATAAAATTGAAGAATTAAAAATTTCACCTTTGCCTTGGGTGACAAATTTTTAGTAGCAGAGGGACTTCATGGGTGACCTCTGTGAGAGATCAGGAGCTGTTCCCATCCTCGACAAAGCCAGTTACAGCTGGCTCCAAAACAGACCCAACCGCTGCCCAAACCTGAGCCCATCAGTGATGCTGGTGGTGCCTCTGTTATTAGCATTCTATATATATATATATATATATATATATCATATAAGACATTATTACTATTTCACATTTTAGAAAGGGTAAACTGTGCAGCGATTGTGAGAGAGAGAAGTATAATGGTTTTGCCTAAAGTTAATTTCCTTCAAAATAACTTGTGTAGGGCTGTGTTTTGGATTCATGCTGAAAACAGTGTTGATAATACAGGGATGTTTTTGGTAGTGCTGAGCAGCACTTAAAGAGCATCAAGACCTTTTCTACTCCTAACCCCACCCCACCAGAGGGGGGGTTGGGGGTGCACAGGGAGTGGGAGGGAACACAGCCAGGGCAGCTGATCCCAACCAACACAAGGTATATCCCACACCATATGGTATCAGCATGTAAATTTGAAGTCAGGAGAAGGAAGAATGGGATGTTTGAAATGATGGCATTTGTGTTCCCAAGATGTTCCATGTGATGAAGACCTGCTTTCCTGAGGATGGCTGAACACCTGCCTNTTTTTTTTTTAATTAATTAATTAATTTTTTTTTCCCTTTTCTTATTTTTCTTATGTATCCCTACTGGTTTCAGTAAGGTTTCAGCATAAGTTAAATTTCAGGGTTTAGCCTGTGGCACAATACACATAAATCGTAGTACAAGTGTGTCCTGTGTTCTGTTATGTCTTTCTGAGATTGTTCATTATAGTGGTTTGTCTTACCCAAGGAAGTGATTGAAAATTTAGCCACTATTTACATTGGACACACTTCAGGAACATTTTAAACATGTGTTTCATTTTAAGAAAGGGAATAAAGATGGTCCAGATGTCCTCCTCAATCCAAGATACTTTCATTAACTTCTTAGTTTTTTCCACCGAGATTTGAAATGCTCTATTCCTTAAAAATTCCAACTTGAAGAAGTGTAAGAGCATGTACAATGATTTCTCACCAGCCTAACCTTTCAGGGTACTTCAGCAAGACTTTACCAGTTCCAGTAATGATGGAATTTCTGAAATAGGGAAGACTTTCATTTATCCCAGAACACAGAACAATCTTTAGGTTAATGTACTTATCTTGAAGCATCACCACTTTAATAGGTATTATCGGTTATTTTGAATGAATAGCACTTCCTTTTGTAACTGTTTATGTACTTTGAAAAGTCCTCAGTCTGATACAGAAGGTGTATTCAAATCCTGAGATTTTAGTGGTAGCAAGTGTACCTTGTTGAATTTTATTTGTGACATTTAAGAGAAAATGAAAAAAATGTTAGACTGGTTTTATAAAATTCTGAATATAGGGACATAAGAAGAGATTCTCTGGTTTAGAGCACATCATTTAGACAGTATTCTGTCTTGAAGAATATGCATGTGCTTCAGTAAGACTGGCAGTTACAGGATGTGGAGCAAGTATCTATAATTCATCCCTAATGATTTCCTGGCCTCCATGTACTTTCAACTCAGGAGATTTCCTGAGCTTGATGATGTTGTTTTTTTTACTAGCTTCCTTTGCATACATTTTAATAAAATTGAAGAATTAAAAATTTCACCTTTGCCTTGGGTGACAAATTTTTAGTAGCAGAGGGACTTCATGGGTGACCTCTGTGAGAGATCAGGAGCTGTTCCCATCCTCGACAAAGCCAGTTACAGCTGGCTCCAAAACAGACCCAACCGCTGCCCAAACCTGAGCCCATCAGTGATGCTGGTGGTGCCTCTGTTATTAGCATTCAACATATATATATATATATATATATATATATTATATNTATATATATATATATATCATATAAGACATTATTACTATTTCACATTTTAGAAAGGGTAAACTGTGCAGCAATTGTGAGAGAGAGAAGTATAATGGTTTTGCCTAAAGTTAATTTCCTTCAAAATAACTTGTGTAGGGCTGTGTTTTGGATTCATGCTGAAAACAGTGTTGATAATACAGGGATGTTTTTGGTACTGCTGAGCAGCACTTAAAGAGCATCAAGACCTTTTCTACTCCTAACCCCACCCCACCAGAGGGGGGGTTGGGGGTGCACAGGGAGTGGGAGGGAACACAGCCAGGGCAGCTGATCCCAACCAACACAAGGTATATCCCACACCATATGGTATCAGCATGTAAATTTGAAGTCAGGAGAAGGAAGAATGGGATGTTTGAAATGATGGCATTTGTGTTCCCAAGATGTTCCATGTGATGAAGACCTGCTTTCCTGAGGATGGCTGAACACCTGCCTGTCCGTGGGAAGTGGTGAATGGATTTCATGTTTTGCTTTCTTGCACGTGTAGTTTATGCTTTACCTATTAAACTTTATTTATAACCCACAAGTTTTTTTTACCTTTAAGACTTCTAATTCTCTCCCCTGTCCCACCAGGGAGGAGTGAGCAAGTAGCTGTGGGGATGAGCTGCTGGCTGGGATCAAAGCATGACAGTGAGAAAACAAGTGAGAAAAGCAGGAGGAAAAAAGCCCTTTAGATGCCCCGGCAAGGGAAGATGGATGGGGAAGAGGTGCTTTAGGCATCAGAGATTCCACAGAGATCATGAATGAGACTAGTTTGTTTCCCTGCAACCCATGGATAATCATGTCAGAACAGACATCTTCTCTGTAGATTGTGGAGGACCCCATTCAGAAGAAGATGGATTTGCCCTGAAGAACTTCAGTCTGTGAGAAGAGTCCACGTCAGACCAACCCCACTCTGGATCAGGAAGAAGTGTGAGGAAGGAAGAGAAGAGACAATGTGTTATGTTCTGACTGTAACTTCCATTCCTTGTGCCCCTGTGCTGCTCGGGGAGGAGATAGAGGAGACAAGAGTGAGAGAGTGAAGGTGTGCCTGGGAACAAGGGTAGGTGGGGTTGTAGAAAATGTCTTTAGTTTTGATTTGTTTCTTACTATTACTCTATTTTTAATTGGCAATAAATTAAATTTATCTTCTCCTAGTTCAATCTGTTTTGTCCATGATGGTAATAGGTAAGTGATTTCCCTGTCCTTATCCTGACTCATTAACTTTTTCATCTTATTTTCTTCCCCCATATAGTTGAGGAAGGGGAGTGGGAGAGCATCTGGGTGAGAGCCAGGTGGCCAGCCAAAGTAAAGGTATGACAACCTCCCTCCTCTTTTCTTAGATTAAATAAGCTTCCATCCATCATTATTTTATTGTGGGTTGTTATCAATGTTTTCTGTCCTTTTCTTCTTCTCTTTCTGTACACTAAGTGATTCACAGTTTTCCTGAAGTGTCCTAACACGGCTTTTGATTCCAACTGGGTTTCATTGAGCTGATGGACAACTGGGGTTTTCACATTCATATTACTGATACATCCAAGGATTAGATTTGCTGCATTGATCCTTACTTTTTTGTTTGTAGGTTAACAATAAACCTTCAGGTTCCTCTTTCTCCAACCTGATGATATGTACCACCTTAAGATGTTGTTGTTAAAACATGATCTAAACCCTGAGAAATCTATGTAGATTGAACCTCAGTTTTACTACAAGTCTTGCTGCCTGAACAGGACAAGTGTTCTTGTTTGACTAACCTTTCTGCCTCAGTTCCCTTCCTATGTCTCTCAATTTATTTTGTTCCTTTAGATTGCAAGCTTTGCAGCTTAGGATTGAATGTGTATATGTAGTGTCTAGTACATGGCTGTGATTTAAGCTGGATTAATTTCTACCAATGAAAATAAATCACGTCATATTGGCTTTCATGGCACTCAGTGAAAGGTTGGTGTTTCTACTGTTGATGACAGAGACTGGTAAATGAAGGGATGTACAACTATGGAATAATACTTTTCCACTATGCAAAACCACAGAAATATTTTGCATTGTATTTAGGATGTGTATTTCTAGAATAATATTAAAAAAAAAAAGAAGAAAAGAATAGAGGTAGCATGAGAGTAGGAGTAATGAGCATGAGCAGGGAGTAAATGAGAGATGATAGAGGTAACTTAGGCTGGACAGAATACTTCACATCTTCAAAGCACTATGCCAGTTATAACTAATTAAACCTCACAGTAGGCAAAATGTGTTTTCTTGGAAGCAAACCAAGAGTATTTAGATAATAATTAGATCAGAAGAAAAACAAATCACAGGTCAGATAGCTCTAACAAATACCTAATTTTTTTTTCTTCCACTTTGGCTGTTTGACAAAAATATTTCTCCTATAATGGAGGAAAATTTTGTGTCTTTTTAACACTTTCTGAATCTAAATTTTTGATTGTAAAGTCATAAGGTGAAAATAAACCCTGCAAGAACTCTCTCACATACATTAAGATGCTAAAAATCAGAAAGGTAATAGTGGTTATCTTAACAGAGGTCTAAAGGTTCATTATGCAAATGGACTGGTTTGGCAGCTAAGTCCGTATCATGTTAGCTTGGTCAGTACAAACCAGGAAAACAAGTTGTAAGAAAGTGAGCAGCAGCAAAATGAAAGATCTCAGTTCCATTAAGAACACATGTAAATTTATCCATAGATGAGAGAAAAGTAATTTCAGATTTAGATTTTACAAGAGCAAGAAAAGGATCAGAGGCAATTGCAGGTTTAACAGACAGAGTTATCTTAGGCTTGAACCTTTTAAAGATAATTTAAGCTACTGTTTCAATCGATTATTTAATGTCAAGCAAGAACTTGTGCTGGATAGTACCAGGTTTTCAAGTTTGTTTATTTTGTTTTCCTCCTTTCCTCATTCCTTCAAGGAAGTATGGGATCTTGCATAGTTTTTGCTAGAGTGATCATAGTCTCTGAAATAAAATTTAGTCAAGGTCTAACTAACCAGAAAGTCTTCAGTCCTGAAAATTTAATTTGAATGTTTAAAAGTGTATTAGAACTACTTCCCTTAACCTTAATTTCTTGCCTAGAAAAATGTTATGCTATAGCCTATGAATATTTGTACAGCTTTCAGTAGTCTCACTATTCTCACACTTTAAGGTATGAAGCAATCATGCATCAGACTTCCTTACCAAAGAGGCCAAGATAGACAAACGTGAAGAAAGAATGTTTCATAAGTGTGAATTGTTGTAGTTATTAATCTTATGAGAATGAACACAATGTGAGCATTCAGAACAAGATGAAATCTTTGAAAATATTGCTGAAATTGAAAGCACTAATTATGCTGCAGTCATCATAAAACTCTACTCACCCACCTGCTTGTTTAAATTCATTTAATATTGTCATTTATGGTAAACATTAGCATTTCTGAATTATCCTGTTATGAGAGATTATATTTTTAAACAGAAACTTTTATTTGAATTTAAGTGCACCCAGTGTAACCGAACAACTTACTGTGATTTATTCACAGGCTTGAGATACTTCCTTACTTGACAGAATTAATTTATGGCTCACTTAAACAGAACTGAACTGACCAGGAATGTACACTGACCCTTTCCTCTTATTTCATTAGTACTCTTACTATTTTTTCTAAATCTTGAGAGTTTTCCTTTGTGAAAATGAGTACAAAACATGTTGGCTGGCTGAACAAAGAGGTGTATTCTTCCCAAACCAAGCATGATCATATATAAAATCTAGTGGCACTGCATTCTAGCCTTTTCTCTGTTTTGAGTACACTTCAAGCATCCAGTTTGCTAGTAGACTTAAAACAGATATGGTGGCTCTTGTGACACTTAGAGGTGTCATTTTTTTAATTCTAAAAACAAACTGAGTAGCACTATTTTAAGTGCAACTAATTTTCCTATTATTTATTAATAGTTGTAAAGATTTAAAAACAGAAGGGAATCAAACTACTTTATACTATTCAGATAATTCTGTAAAGTACAATATGGCATAGATTTTGTTATTTTACAGTTGGAGGTTCCATTATAAGAAATTGTTGTCTACCAGTCTCTTGAGGGATTCCCCTCAACAATTGCACCTCAAAAGGCATCCCTGAGCTCCAAACCCCTTATTTTCAACACTAAATGATTTTTTTAAATGCCAAATAATTCTTTACTAATGTTGTCTGCCAGCATTTTTCCAGAATTTCAAATATCAGAGCTGTACTAGAAAACCAGAGTAGTTCCTCCCATTGTGAAAAGAGACAGTGACAATAGTGAATACAAGATTCTTCTAAATATGCAATTAAAAAATTAGTATTATTTTAAAAGATCTTGTTTAAAGGAATTTGTCTAGAATTTTACTGGCATGTTTTGTTACTGATGTGTGAAGTACAATAACAATATCTCAGAAATCTATTTGGCACAAATATTCTGAGCAGTCTATATAAGATATAACAGTGTGGACAGAAAAACAAAGATTTAAACTTAATCAGCATAACAGGTTAACTGCTTCTCTATAAGTCATGGAAAAGAGGAGATGGAGGGAAGAATCTTTTGAAAGACAGTAATGTGATATTGTAGATAATTATGGTCATTTCTCAATCACAAAGAGCAGAAACAGAAAAGTACTTTTTCAGACACTGAAAAAAATCACACCATGGAGGCTAACATTTCTGGTTGTCAATGACAAGACTCAAAATTTAGACAATGGACACCAATATAGTGTGATGGGATATTTAGGAAAAAAACCACATTTCTCTGGGTTTTGTTTTTGTTTTTAGGGGTATTAGAAATTAATATAAAATGCTCCCTTCTAAAACAGCTTTCTTGTGATGAGGAAATTTCAGATGTTCATGGTACATTTTTCTGTCTGTGGAAAGTTCAACAGCGAAACACACTCTGTGGTATCTTTGGGGAGTGTTTATGTGATGGGACAAGAAAAAGAGACAGGCTTGGAATACAAGGAGGCTTGCAACAAACTACTGAAATTAGCAGCTGCAAAGCTTTGAATGCCAAAACACAATTCCAAGAAATGAAATTCTAAGATATCCTAATTTTTCCAGCTGTTGGTAAATTAAATAAGTAAGTGAAAGGGGTGTTTTTGCCTTAGAAAAGAAAAATCATGAGAAGCTCCTTATTCCTGAAAAGTATCATGACATTATTTCCATTATACTCACATGATTTGCGTTTAAAAATTCAGTCATTTGCCTCTGATTTGAGGTAAGCCTTTTTGTGACTTGATAATTTGTATTTAGCTTTTTTATTGTATCTGACGAGGAGATGAAAATGATGCCTAAAAGATTTTTTTCCTCTTTCTCAGAGTTTAATTTCTTGAAATTTCTCTCATATTTTGGAGGTTCTCATTCCATCAAGCCAATTTAGCTTTGTCCTTTAGCACTAATACCTCAATTAGCTGGTTTGAATTCAGAATGCTTAGAACAAAACAGAAGGTGGGGAAAGTGCTAAACCACAAATTTGAATATACTAATTTGCCTATCCTGAAATGCAAAGATCAGGCCATTACAATCATTTTACATTGTTGTACATCGGCTGGAACAAAGAAGAGCTGTATTAGTGTAGCACAGTTTGACTGTTCCTACCTGCTAATACACAAACTATTTTCATGCTTCTTTAGGAGCCTTCAGATTAATGCTCCTTTTTATTGCATTGCAAGATTAGTCAGTGCCAGTGAATTTATACATGTTTGTGTATAGATATTCATCTTAGCTGAAGACAGTACTTTGCAATGCAATTTATAATGGAATCAAATTTATAAGTACCATGAAATTAATCAGACCAGTGTGCATGTTGAAGCCACTTCTTTCAGTAGTATAAACACCAATGAAATGAGGATGAAGAAAGCAATTTAAAACCTCGACTATCTAGAGATGTGCTTGTTGACTTGAACAGCTTCAATGGCTCCTTCTTCTCCCTTGGGTCCCTCTCAACATCTCAGTCCAGTTCAAATGTGTCAAATTAATGTAGCTTTATTTTGATTTGGATACTTGCTCTATTAAAAACCTCAACCAACCAAAACCCAATAACATCACCACCAACAAAAACAACAACAGAAAACAAACAAACAAACAAACAAACAAACAAAAACCCCAACCCCTAGAGAATTATTATATACACCCCCAGCAGGCTATTTGCATTTTGATTCACGTGACACTTCTGTTCAAGTAGTTTGCTCCACACATTAATGAAGAGCAATCTGTACCATACCATAAAATAATACAAATCACTTTTCCACTGAGAAGAACTAATAAGTCTTTCATCATTTTTATTACTAAATCTTTATTGGAAAAAATAAATTCGGTGCAATCAAGCATAATTTTACCTTATGTCCTAATGTTTGTTTGTTAACAAAGTATAATTGTCCTTTCCATCGCTTTTGTTGAGTGTGTGGCGAGAGTTTCTGCCTGTCATCTCCTGAAAACTGAAAAACTTTTGTTATAATTTGAAAGTTGCACAGGCAACGGGGTATTAAATTCTCACAATTTCAGTTTTTTACCACTGAAAACTACTGAAATGAAAATATACTTGTCCATGAAGGGAAGAAAGCCATACTTTTTTTTCTTTCAAAAAATTATCTAGAAACATGAGTTCAATTTCAGTTACAAGGAGCAAATTATTTAACATAGTAGCAAATTCCTTTTAACCTATATGGGCTGGAAAATTTGGTCACCAGGAACCCCATGAAATTCAAAGTGTAAAGGTCTGTACCTGGGGAAGAATAATTCTATACAGAATTCTGTGTTGGGGATTAGCTGGAAAGCAGCATGGCTGAAAAGGAGCTGGGGGTCCTTTGGACAATTAGCTGAACATGAGCCAGGGATACTGCAAGAAAGGTCAGTGGTACCCTGGGCTGCATTAGACTCTGGCGGAGGTGATCCTGCCCCTTTATTCAGCGCTGGTGAGATCACACCTGTAGTACTGGGTCCCATTCTGGGCTTCTCTGTACAAGAGGGACACAGGTGTGCAGGAAAGAGTTCAACAAAGGGATGCAAGTGTGCTTAAGAGACTGGGGTACCACACAAGTGAGGGAAGGCTGAGAGAGCTGGGACCATTCAGCCTAGAGAAGAGAAGGCTCAGGAGGGATACTATCAATCTGTAAATACATGAAAGGAGGGTGCAAAGTATGTGAACACCTGAAGGGAGGTTCTTTTCAGTAGTTCCCAGAGACAGGAACAACAGGTGCAAACCAGAATGCAGGAGGGGCTGTCTGAACATCAGGAAACACATTTTTACTTAATGGATAATGGAACACTGGGAACAGGTTGTTAAGGCAGGCTGTGGACTCTGTCCCTGGAGATATTAAAAATACAGCCCTGGGCATCTGGCTTTGGGTCATCCTACTTGACCAGGGGACTTGGCCCAAATGACTTTCAGAGAGCCCTTCCAAACTCAACTATTATGGGATTCTGCAATTCCATCATAGAGTCTACAATTTTTGTCATGGTTACATGACTTAGGATCACAGTTACTATTAATTTACAGCAGAATTATACTTCAGCTCTGAGAGGTTCTTTGAAAAATCTCTCCCATTAACATGTTAGATCAACACCGACAGTTGTCCTTTTTTTTTTGCTTAGTTTCCAATGCACTTCAGATTGTACATTTTCAAACTTTTGCTGAGTCTTTTTTCTCGTGTCCTCTGCTTTGTATTTGAAGCTGTTCATCTGAGGGATTACTATTTCACAAAATTATGTGTGGCTGTTTTCTTATGTCCCAAACCTCATCATTACTTGCATGAAAATTTTACATAGATCTCAAATGATCCATGAAAAAAAGTAAACTCATGCAAATTCTGTGATCTCTAGAGGCAGATTATCCTGTTATTGGTTTAGTGGCAAGAGTCTAATAGCAATAACAACAACATAGAACCATTGACTAAGTACGCATTCCTCTAAAGATGTTAGGTACAATTAGATTAAGGATAAAGAATATTTTGACTGATATAACTCAAGAATTCATGAGTTTGTAGAGATTCGGAAAGTGCCTTGAAACAAACAAACAACCAAAAAAAAAACCAAACCCAAAATGCTCTGCTTTGAAAAATTTCATATATTCTTACAACATTTTCTTTCCTGATAATTGTTTATGCAGTGATTATGAAGCACTGGCCCAAAAAATATGTTTTGGTGGGATATGATGTGTCATGTGGGACTGACTTTTCTTTTTTGCATAAAATGGTGACTCTTCTCATTACTCTCTGCATCTTCCTGACAAGTGGAAGCGGAGAGGGAGATCCTGAGCTGTTCTCCCTGGTATCCAGTGACAGGACATGTGGGATTATTTCAAAGCTGTACCAGTGAGGTTTAGGCTGGATATTAGGAAGCATTTGTTTACAGCAAGGATGGTCAAACATACAACAGGCTTCCTAGAGTGGTGATCAATGCCCCAAACCTGTCAATATTTAAGAGGCATTTGGACAATGCCCTTAACAACATTTTTACCTGTTGGTCAGCCCAGAAGTGGTCGGGCAGTTGGACAACCATCAGATTGTTGTAGTTTTCTTTGAACTGAAATATTCTACTACAATTTTCTTAAAAATTGTCTCATCACTTTTTGCTAGGTTTTTTGATAAGTGGTTCCTAAAATAGCCAGTAAGACTGTTAAACAAAATAAAATGTAAATTGTGTGGTCACAGAAGAAACAAGATATAGAGTTTCATACAATTTCTTTTGAGAGGTATACCAGCTTATGAAGAAGTTCTTGGGGAATGATGCTTGCCATTCTCTGCAATAAT